>OZ010715.1:7372787-7613323 GCA_963932345.1 Ophion ventricosus | reverse complement strand
AGTTTCCCAAAAGTGGAGACTATTCTGTCAAATGCCGTTTGTGATAATTCGTATTCCGTTTCCGGTTCCAATCTACGTGACTCTGAAATCTGAAATATGCTTTGAAGTTATCTTTTGAGCTGATGAAAGATGCGAAAATTCGAATTTTCCGCTTTTCACACCAGTCCCAAATTTGCCTGGCCAGTCTACTTAAGCGCACGTGCCGAACGCCTCCCATTCTATTTATGTACGATATGGCTGTGGTATTATCTAATCGTAATAGGATGTCACAGTTTTTCAGGTGGTTCGCAAAACACTTAAGGCTGAAAACTGCGGTGGTCAGTTCCAATACGTTTATATGGGCTTTGCGTTCCTCTCTATCCCAAAAACCATGTGATTTCGCCTTTCCACAAGTGACTCCCCATCCTGACAACGAAGCATCTGTGAAAATCTCACGACAAAATTCACATGGTCTTGTTGAGTTATTTGTATGGAGAAATGGTTTTTTCCATCACTCGAAGTCCGTATGTAGACTCTTGTCTAGGGTCATAAAACTATCATACAAATCGTTGTTCGCTTTTAGAGCTAAATATCGAGCTCTCTCGAATATTTTGGTATGTCCCAAACCATATTCAACAGCGGGACAACACGAGCCAATTATACCTAACAACTCAGCAAATTCACGAATTTTGCATACTCTTTTCGACTGGTATCTTTCGATTTCTCTCTTTACTCAATCTCTTTTTTCTTGGGTGAGTTCAATGATCATTTTTTCTGAGTTGAAGCAAAAACCAAGAAATTTGCACTTTTTTATGGTATTAGTTGACATTTGTCTTTGTTAATCACGAAACCGAGTTGTTCTAGAAACGAGCAAGTGGATCGAATATTTTCTTGGCGTTCATCGTAGGATCTGCCGAAGAATAGGATATCGTCCAGATAAATTACCGATGTAAAGCCTTTTTGTCTTAGTTTTGCCATTACTGGTTTTAAGATTTTTGTAAATGCATATGGGGCTGCCGAGAGACCAAACGGTAAACAAGTAAATTCGAATAGTTGGTCGTTATGACGAAATCTCAGAAACTTCCGATCAGATTCTGCTACTGAAACTACATAATATGCGTCTTTCAAATCTACTGTCGCCATAAAGCAATTTTCGCTCATCACATTTATGACTGCCTTGCGGTCTTCCAGCTTAAAATGTTCTGCAAGAACAAACTCATTCAAATCCTTGAGATTAAGGATAAAGCGATTGTGCCATCTGATTTTGGAATTAAGGAGATGCGTGATATAAATTGACCTTCACATTCCCGGCATGTTTCAATAGCACCCTTATTTAAGAGCTTCAAATTAGTTTCGACATTTCCGAATGCTCCTTTGAACTGAGGGCACGCTCATTTGGCAAATTGAGTTGGGTAAGACTCGAATGGTATTGTGTACCCCTGTATCCATGACAGAATACACGGATCGGAAGTTATTTCTTCATTTTGAAATAAAAAACGGAGTCTGACGGCAATGACACTTGCAGAATCTAATTTCGTCTCTGGCGATGGTTGTCGTGTCTCTGGTTGGCTTCCCAGTTGCTCGCGTATCTCTGATGGCCTCGTCAATTGGTCGAAACCTGTTGAGTCTTCGAATTCTGCTTTTTTCCCGCCCAGTGTTCAGGAGGCTTGTCGTTGGTTTCCTTGTGACCGACGGGGCGGTAATGTCGAGTTTTTTTGGAACGTTATTATTTTGCGGCTTCGTCATTGGTCGTAAGTCTCGTTTGCAGTTTTCCAAGGCTTTTGCATTTTTTAATTTTTCTTCTTATGAGACTCTTTCTGATGTTTGATTCGTCGTGTTGCAGATCTGCCAACAGTCTTCCAATATCACTAAGCTGTTCGAAAATGATCAGATTGTCGTGGCTGTTGGACTGCTCCAATGTGTTAAAAACGTTTTTCCAACTGCCGCTAGACATGCTGTCAGCTTCGTCTGTTTAGCCTCAATCTGTTCATCCCTCTTAATTATCGATTCTTGTAGAGATGCTCGAACCTCTGGGTTGATCTTTGGAGGATCTAATATGCAGCAATTTCTTGGAGGTGGGTATTTCTTGATTAGAGCCACTCTGTCCTCTGTTGGCATTCCACTCCTTAAAATTTCTTCCCAGCGAATGCTCAATTCTCTTGGGATGGCGGCAGCCAAACAACGATCTTCTAGAAATTGTTTACCCATTACCTCGAGAATTTTTGGATCCAGAGTAATGTCGTCTTGATCTCCCTGTGTGTTAGTTTCAGAGGTCTGTGGGGGATTGGGACACTCAGTTTGTCCCACATTCTCCATAATTTGCTTAGCTGGTGTTTCATCCGGGTGTTCGAGATTGTCTTCTCCCCCAGGTTCATTGTTATTGACGGATTGGATCGACGTCTGGCTCTGACACGCTTCGTAGAAACGAAGGGAGTTCGGAGAGTGTAGCGAATAACTTGAACTGTGTCGATGTTATTTACTTTTTTACCATTTTTTTTGCCGTATAAGGCTAGAGCCTTTCCAAGCAGTAGATAATCGTTTTGGTCCAAGTATAACTCCGTGTAGATTAGAGCCTACCCGGATGGCCGTTGGTATTGTCATGGCGACTATGGGCAGTTTTCAATATTTCAAATGACAGGGCAATGTTTTGGCCTGACTATAACTCTCCGTGTAGGTTAGAGCCTACACGGATGGCGGCCGGTATTGTCATGACGACTATCTTTATGGATAGTTGTCTACATCTCAAATGACAGGGAAATATTTTGGCTTGAGTATAACTCTCCGTTTAGATTAGAGCCTACACGGGTGGCCGTCGGTATTGTCATGACGATTGTCCTTATGGATGGTTTCCAATATACCGAATTTTTTCGATACAATAATCCGTTCCGTTGTGAAGCCCGAAGATGTGTGCTTGGAAAAAAAGGAAAAGTGAAATAAAGTTCCTGCTGCAAATTCCCGTACGGGTTTTAGTGTGGGAATGTGTGGGAAAGCATGGGACAGCCAAGGAAAGTGTGGGATCCCGTACGGTTTCCTGTACAGGATGAACATTCCTGTACAGGAACCTGCATGGGAACCTGTATGGGGCAACGTGGGAAGCTGAATCCTGTACGGGATCCTGTACGGGAGAACGCAGGAAATAAATTCCTGTACGGGATCCTGTACGGGAGAACACAGGAAATAAATTCCTGTACGGGAACCTGCATGGGAACCTGTGTGGGGCAACGTGGGAAGCTGAATCCTGTACGGGATCCTGTACGGGAGAACGCAGGAAATAAATTCCTGTACGGGAACCTGCATGGGAACCTGTGTGGGGCAACGTGGGAAACTGAATCCTGTACGGAATCCTGTACGGGAGAACGCAGGAAATAAATTCCTGTACGGGAACCTGCATGGGAACCTGTGTGGGGCAACGTGGGAAGCTGAATCCTGTACGGGATCCTGTACGGGAGAACGAAGGAAATAAATTCCTGTACGGGAACGTGCATGGGAACCTGTGTGGGGCAACGTGGGAAGCTGAATCCTGTACGGGATCCTGTACGGGAGAACGCAGGAAATGAATTCCTGTACGGGAACCTGCATGGGAACCTGTGTGGGGCAACGTGGGAAGCTGAATTCTGTACGGGATCCTGTACGGGAGAACGCAGGAAATAAATTCCTGTACAGGAACCTGCATGGGAACCGGTGTGGGGCAACGTGGGATGCTGAATCCTGTACGGGAGAATGCAGAAAATAAATTCCTGTACAGGAACCTGCATGGGAACCTGTGTGGGGCAATGTGGGTAGCTTAATTTTTTAGACAGCGTTTAATAAGCTAATCACGATTGAATCAAAACAAATGTGAAACTTCTAATTTTTTTCATTTGTATCTACACTTTCGTGATAAAATAAATCATTAATCACTATTGTCAACGTTTTTTTGAAAATGTTGTTATCTGAAATCAAAAGAACTGCAATAGTGTTGGTCAAAGAACAGACCGGTACTAAACAATAGCAACAAACCAATGATGCATGTAAGAGTACTTTTTTTCATTTATCGTTTTTTATTTTTTTAATTATTACTTTTGTCACAACTAAGATAAATAAAACTGCAAAAACCAATTTTTAATTTTGCCTTTTCTCATTCTTGACATTAGTAACCCGTACGGGTTCCCATACGGGATCCCGTACGGGTTCCCTGTACGAAAACACCACGTGGGATCCCGTACGGGGTCCCATACAGGAACCCGTATGGGTCACCACGTGGGATCCCGTATGGGTTCACATACAGGAACCCGTACGGGTTACCACGTGGGATCCCATACCCGTACGGGTCACCATATGGGAACCCGTACGGAACACCACGTGGGATCCCGTATGGGGTCCCATACAGGAACCCGTATGGGTCACCACGTGGGATCCCGTATGGGTTCACATCCAGGAACCCGTACGGGTTACCACGTGGGATCCTATACCCGTACGGGTCACCATATGGGAACCCGTACGGGTTCCCATACAGGAACCCGTACGGGTTCTCTGTACGAAAACACCACGTGGGATCCCGTACGGGATCCCATACAGGTTCCTGTGTGGGAATTTGCAGCAGGGCTCTCAACGGAGACTTACTACGTTTCCTCTTTCGATCTTTTTAAATTTCTTTTCGTAGGAGTAAATCTTCCAATCTCTTGATTCGTTTGCCGAGACAATTTTCCTCATCCTCGCTATCTTTTGATGCACTCCTTCCACGTTTTCTTTTTACATTTGCCCGATTATTCGGTAAAAGCACAATTAAGTGAAAAACACACGTGTGGTTTCACCCGCACAAGGAAGAAGAATAAGATGACACGTTACCAGCGTAAACAAGACAAAAAAGCATCTGAACGAGATTTAAAAATTTGTGGTGACACCTGATTGGGGATGGGGGTACTACAATTGATCTTGAGGAAGAGACGCGAAATTCAATTAACATTGTCTTACTTGGATACTAAGAAATTAAAGATAATAATTCTTTTCCTAATGACATATTTTATTTGTTTTTTAATTAGATATTTATGCCGCTATACGCCTCTTGGATATCATAGCAAAGCGAGAGCAACCCCATCTGTCAGTTAACGGCGGCAATTTGAGGTCGTTCTTCTCATGACAGTTAACATATGATTCGTATACAAATCACTGCATGGTTTGGATTATATTTTTATTAATGCAATAGGCAAGCGTTAAAATGCAATTATGAGCCATACTGTTATCAAGTGTGGCTTCCAGAATATTTATGGAGATTTCTTTCGCGGAAAATCTGTATCTAAAGGTAAATAAATATACAGAACATGAAATATTCTATCAAATTCATTGTAATTTTTACTACGTATTTATTTTTAGGATTATCATATTACTAATAACACAATGATTAAATAATTAAAAATGTATAAGGCATAAAGTATTTCAAAGCCACCACGTTCAGGAGGTTGTCGAAATCCATGATACAGCTAGTGGAGAGCGAATTTTCCATGGAAAAGTAATACCACAGACGAGACTGAATAATCCACCGTACGACGTAAAAGTAGAGGTATGCATTAACTATGAGATTAATTAATAGTTGAATAATAATGTAAAAAAATATATTTTCAGTAACTTTTCAACCATACCTACAAAACAGAAATGGAAAATGAAGATGTATCTCCTTGGCAAGAGTATGATATCCGAGGCGCCAAGATTTGACGGTGAATTTAGGGTTATCGAGTCAAAATAAACAAAATATAAAGAGTGGTAAAAGTTAATATTTCGCTTATTTTACGTTAAAATTACAATTTTTCATTATTATCGAAAATGACGTTTGTTTCGAATTTGAAAATTTCAAGTAACATCAGACAAGGTAACTTGGAAATATATAGTTTCAACAGTGTCTCAAAAGTCAAAGATGTATTTTAAATATCAAGAATCAACGGTCAAAACTTGGCGCCTCGGATATCGTACTATCCCCATCTCCTTATCATAGAAATATGAATAATGAAGGAATAAGGAATTTTTGCACCCTACAACACAACAATACCTCGTACCACCCATTTTTTCTTTGTTTCACAGAGCACTTTTTAACGAAATTAATACGTGAACCGCACAGCTGACCGCAGTCAAACGTCCACGCGCGTTGTCTGAATCTGCCACCAAGCCGCGCCACTTGAGATATCCAAGAGGCGTATATTTTTATGCGGATTATTTTGGAGATTCAATTTTAAATAATAGCGAATTAAAATATTGCCCGCGCGGAAAAGGCGTTCGTAACGATGTGCGAAACTGATTGCGATGCTCGTTTCGCAGTTCGGGCAAAGCCTGGAAGCGAAATGGAAATATCGCGGCGAATTATCCGTCGGTCAAGCCGAGTCGTACGATAGCTTTTCAATTACTCAATTCGAGTATCAATGCGGGACTCATTATCGAGGTCTGACGAGGTGAGAGTTACCGTCGACAAGCGTGATCCCTTTTTGGCGAGAGGGAACAGCACTTAATTACTGTTCAAGGGGTAACCGCTGTTACGCTAACAATTATTTTTTGCTTTAGAAAACATCTGGCACAGAGCAAATAATCATTAAGGCAAATCGCTGATGCGAAATGTTGACACGTTTATATTTTTTCTTATTTTCACGCTCTACAGTGCTTGAGCAGCGCATACAAAAAGTGAGTCAAAGTCGATACTCGGGATTTAATAACCCTGACGGTACAGGCGTTTCGAAAGAGGATAGAAAAGGAGGTCCTGAAAATTTTACTAGCAAAGTTAATTGTTCGTCGCCCTTAGCGAGAACCCGAAGAAAAGACTCTGATTTATTTTCCAATTTCCTTCGTAAAATATTCAGAAATAATATCACGAATAAAAAGCCATTATTATTACTCGACAATAAAAATAACGTTATGACAAGAAAGACATCAAAATTCAATCTTATTTACGCGATTCTTCAGATACTTTCGCTCATTTCATTCGAACTTTATCCCATTGATTTGCGGGTACGACGCCCTGCGGGTACATACATTTACGTAATCGGAGTTGGATTTACGCTGATAAAGTTCAACAAAAAGGTACGACAACTCGTTTATGTAATACGATACGTTGGCTAGTCAAAAACACAATTCTTACGCTGTTTCGTTTCTCCAAAAATCCGTTCGATCCATTTCTTCGCGATCTTGTTAGCCTAAGTTCAGGCGCTCTGTTCCCCTTTAATGAGTTGGAATATTTTCGCCAAAGTTGGAAAGTTTATCACCAAATGGACCGAATCTATGACTATCAATGTTACGAGACAACCGCAGCTTCTGAAAATGATTTGTTCAACGAAGAACATATGCTGCGCGTCTGCAACACTGAATCAACCCTGAAGGTATTCCTTTCGTGGAGGGCCGTATGGTGTGGATGCAAGGTCCCTTTTGAACTATTAGTAGATTACCCTGGCGTTTAATAAAAATAAGTTAAAATCAATCATTATACCCAAATATGAACTGAAATGAAAAATTTCGCATACATTTTTTAGATTTAAACATTGCTGCATTTTCTCTAAAGAGTCGCGGTTACGAAAATTCTTCTGCTAGTCACATTTTTCTAAGTTTTATCATTAATATTTTTTTCAACCATTCGGTTACTCTCTTTTTACAAGCTTTTATTTAACTTCACTTGTTGTGAGATGCAAAGCGGAAAATCGATATTTCACCCACTTCCCGACTACTTAAAGCTCTGAAATTTCGCAAATATGCATCTAAGAGGTGACAATGCATGATTCAACTTAAAATGAATAAATAAAGAAATAACAATAACGACTTTCTGTGAGATGAAAAACTGAAAATCGATATTTCACCCACTTCCCGACTACTTCAAGCGCTGAAATTTTGCAAACAAGCATTTAAGAGGTGACAATGTATGATTCAACTATAATAAATAAATAAATAAATAAATAAAAAATAACGACTGTCTGTGAGAGGCAAAATGAAAAATCGATATTTCACAAACTTCCCGACTGCTTAGAGCTTAGAAATTTAAAAAACATGCATATAAGAGGTGCATGCAAAAAACCGTTCAATAGATAAAATAAGTTAAAAGTTAAGGTACAATAGATGGTGAGCCAACATCTATGATAGATGCCACCTATCACAGTTCTCCAGAGTTTCTCCTGACAATTAACCAATACTAACCCGTTCGTTTGGAAGAATAAATGCCTCTGCAAACATTTCAGAGCTCTAGTAAAATCAATTAAAGACTAAAAAGTAGAAAATAATTTAAATCTAATTTTTTTTTAAACAAGCTTTTATATATTAAATTAAAAAGTAAAAATACGTTTTTTTTAAGAAGTCACCTATATGTGACTATAAATAAAAGCTTAGGGGGATCAACTTTTTAAGTGTTTAATAAATTTCATTTGAATTTGAAATTTGAAATTGAATTTGGCAAAATAGTAATTAGAGAAATTATTGACACCCGCTTATACTCAGTTTCCCGATTTTTATTTAAGAAATCTAAGGTAACAACGGGTGTCTAAGCGGGTATCAATAATTTCTCTAATTACTATTGTACCAAATTCAATTTCAAATTTCAAATTCAAATGAAATTTATTAAACATTTAAAAAGTTGAGCGCCCCAAGCTTTTTATTTATAGTCACATATAGGTGACTTCTTAAAAAAAAGTTTTTTCTACTTTTTAGTACATTATATAAAAGCTTGTTTAAAAAAAAATTATATTTTTTATTGTCGTTACGGAATGTTGAGAATTTTTTACATGCTTAGAGCAGTTTATATCAGACATCTAGAATTATTTAGTATATAAATTATGAGATATAAATGTGGCCAGCATGTCATCTCTATAAAGTGCCGCTCAAATTAGACGATTTTTAAAGTCGTAATTTTCTGTTAAAAGTTCGGTAACTTGGCTGAATTTTTACCAGTATACTGAAATGTATTTTTACTCAATTGTAGACGAAAATCATTTAATAGTTAACCATTCGCGTTCGTGAAGGATACCCTAAAAATACGCTTGTGCATCGCGGATTAGTGCACTCGGCTGATGTTATTGGGGATGGTGCGAACAAGTTTACAGCAACAAAGGAAAGAAGAGACTTCCGTGTTCGCTTGTCCCAAGGGAAACTCAATTGGGCGCATGGCCAAGAAACGCTTGTGGTATTGAATGAAGCAATCCGCGAGTACTGTATATATAGGTAAGACTCTCATATTACAAACTTACTGCTGCCATCGTCATAAGTTTGACGTATAAACGGCTCGATTTTTCGCAAGTGCAAAAAAAAAATAGCCATCTCGGTGCAAAAGAAAACGCAGAAAAATATCTGTCAAGTCTAATGAAAAAACGAGTCAACTGACCTTGTGTTCTGACTGAGAAGGGTGCAAGTATCAGGAAAACGGTGATGACCAGCAGTCTAGTCATCCCTGGTCGCCACATATTGCCACCCATTCCTCCAATCTCTCTCACCAACGTTCTCTCTGAGATAGGCTCCTCTATGTTGCGCAGTGCTGCAGTCGATCGTTGCACTTAAATTTTTTCGTTCTCTCGTCTCCTCAATTTCGTGACATTATCACGTATATGAAAAAAAACGACCTCGATTTCTCCCCACTCAGCTCCGGTTCCTCAAATGAACGCGCACTTCCAATGATCTACATGTACGTATATATGTGTGCATATATATATAACTTATATATGTACACATAAACATATACGAATAAGTATAAAGCACCGCCGGACAATCCTTTCAAGTCCCTTTCACAGTTTACACTATATCGATCTGCCTCCGTTTCCTTTCTCACGTGCAAATAAAAATCCCATTAATTAGAACACATGAAAAAAAGGTTTGCTCAATTTTGACTTCGCCAGTGGAAATCTTGTTTTCTCTCGATACTCGTCTCGGATCTTTCGAGGGTTGCGATTGAATGATAATAATTACATTTTTGAAGCCCGAAATTGTTATAAAGAAGCGGATATCGATGATGCAAAGATTGGAACGGTGCGAGGAGTTTTCGTGCTGCGCGACCTTTCTCCCGGTGCGTAACTTCGCCTCTGTCCCGATGAGGACTGAACAGTACTCCGCCACGACTACTCAGGAGTGTTGGGGAACCAGAGAAAGGTGTACCGTGAGAGAAGGTCTCTCTCTCTCTCTCTCTCTCTCTCTCTCTCTCTCATACTGCTCCCCTAAGTCTTTCACGCGCGGGATCGTACGCGCGAGCACAACCGGAGGGACCCGTCACGTCGCCGAGCTCGATAAAGGCCCCGGTGACCCGTCGAACGACCATAGACCACCGGAGACACCGCTAATGTCTACAGATCCAGTTGCAACCATATCAAGAGACGCGGCAGTGTCTTGACGCCAAGGAATAAAAAACAGATTTTGATGTCACTGATGAACTCGCCGCCTACTCTTTATTCACTTTGCGGGTATACAGTTTACTTTACTTTGACTACGTTTACTTTACCCTAACTATCGTTAGGATCTTATACGAATATTGTTTTTCAATCGTTTCATTAGCGTTAAGTCAAGGTAGCCTCCCAATTTTTTTAACAGAGTTTTCTAATTGACAGTGCAGTTTTTTGAAGAAAAAGCATCAGGCTCTGTAGAATTTACGGACGCAGAGCTTGACGATTTTCTTTTGCCCAAAATATTATTCATCTCTGAGGAATGTCTGATAAAAATTTTCAGCTATCTTTCTTGTACTCAAATGTCGCATAGTACAGCTCTTTTGTAGCTTGAGAAATAACATCTCTGTAGAACACTATATAATGCTAAGCCCCCTCAATTTCGGCTGTGTCTAGCAGACTGAACTTTGTATGCCTCGGCATTATTCTGTTCATACTGTATTGTTCACGATGGTCCAGATGATTCAGACTGTATTGTTGACAATTGTGCGGCCGCATAATCATCTTCGACACGACACCGCGATAGTCCGCCGTCGCCAAGAAATCTTCAAGTGCAAGAAATCTTCAAGTGTGCCTATTGCGGCAAATACTTCTATTGGAAGTAAAACTTCAAGCATCGGATGCAACGACATTTGGGCAAAAACCCTTTCCCTGTACGGAGAGCGACAATGAGACCTTTTGACGTTTTTCGAGTTCGATGCAACTCACGAATACGCTTGAGACATGAAAAACGAGTCCCAAAATTTGTTATCAAACGAGAAGGCCTTGGAACTATTGTCCTATCTGGCCAAGATAGTTATTTGGAAAATTGTCAGACGCGAGACGACATCTGTTAACGTGAATATAATACGCTTAATGCAAAGAATGTTGGGCCTCATTTTTTATGTCTTAAGCGTATTTTATATTCACGTTAAAAGGGGTCACGTCTCGTCTGCATTGACATAGCCAGGAGGGGGCATGGATCAAAATAAATGAATTCAAATCATCGATTAATTTTTTTTTTTTTCACTCAAGCAAGCATAAAGAAATAATTGAATGAAACTTGAATTATTTTCTTCGTCGTAATTTCATAACTTGTATAAGCTGTTTTATTACGTAATTTAGATCCTTAGACAATATGGTTTATATAGATGTTCTTTTATTCGTTTCGGATAAGAAAAGAAATCGCATAGCCTATGTATAAGAATAATAAAAAATTCAAAAAAGATTTATGATACAACTAATGCTGCGGATGCCATGTCCCAGGTTCCGACCAATTCAAATATCTTCAAATTCTTTTCCTTGCTCAATACAAATATGAAACTATAGACGTATAGTTGTATTTCTTCAAACATATTTGAATTCGCTTCTCTTTGGACTACCGCGAATCGAAAAGAGGATTTTTTCCCTTCCAAAAAGATATGAAGTCCCTTTAAAAAACTTTTAAAAAGTAAAAAAAGAACGCAAAGTAATAACAAATTCCCTCGAAAACATTATCGCTTGTGTTACCATATTAAAAATTCAGATTTATCTCAAAGTATATTTTATTTTAATTTCAACACTAGTTTTATTATATTTTTTCAATCGAAATGTAAAAAAAAGCGAAATAATTTTTATAAAATAGCCAAGCAAGTTTACTAGAGATGTTGTAAACTACATTGTTAAACCTTAGGAATAATATTTTTTTTAATATTTCAATTTTATTTAATAATTCATATTACTATTATAAAAAAAATTGGTATCAGCATTATATGTATAACAGTACAACGTATGTGCCCCACAAGTCCACTGGAAATGGTGTGCAACGACTTGGCGTGCATGGTTAAGAAAGAAAGCTCGCGAAGATACAGAATTTTCCGCTCCTTCCGCCGCAAAAATAAGTTTCGCGACAATATATATACAGTGTGTTTGGCACATGAACCGACAAAATTTTTTGAGGGATTGAGGGGGGGGGGGGGGGGGGTGGGGGCGGTCATTTGCTAACTTTTTCACCCTTAGACCCTATATCGTACGTATCACGGTAATTGAGATATGATTTTTTTCGTTTTTTTTAAATTACCCGAAATATCGCCTTCAAATGGTCATAACTTTTTTATTTCTGGCTGGAAATAATCTTTGTTGTATACTGCAATATATGTTTATTATAAATAAATCATTATTTGATACAATTGGTTTCAAGAAAATGATTCATGAGCTTCCAAAGTCTTAAAAAATGTGTGAATGTATGAAAAATGTCAACTTCTACATTCATTATAAAAAAAAAAATTAAAGCTATTTTGAACTTATCTTTGTTTTAAAAAGTTCTCTATTACTGTAGCATACCCTTTCCAATGGTATGCTACATGTAATAGAAATCATTCATTATCTGGTAAAAATAAGAGATACTACTTTGCCAGGGTCAGGGTTAAGAAAAGACTTTTTATGTTTCCTATGTTTTTAAAAATTATTATACTTGAGTGATAAATTTTGCTCAAAATTACCTTCTTTACTACGTATGCATGCAACAAAAGTTATTTCGTGCTATTACAACCACAAACAAAAAACTTATAACGATTTAAAGGGGAAATTCCAGATAATTAAAAAAAGACGAAAAAAAACCATATCACAATTACCATGACACCTAAGACATAGGGTCAGAGGGTGAAAAAACTAGCAAATGCCCCCCCCCCCCCAATCCCGCAAAAAATTGTGTCGGTCCATGCGTCAAACACCCTGTATACGGGGTTGACCCCCGAATCGCCAAAAAATTGTGTACGGCATATACCGTTTATATAGGGCGGTTGACGCATGGACCGATACAATTTTTTGTAGGATTGGGGGGGGGGGGGGGTATTTCCTAGTTTTTTCACCCTTAGACCCTATGTCCTAAGTGCCACGGTAATTGAGGTATGATCTTTTTTGGTTTTTTTTTAATTACCCGAAATTGCGCCTTTAAATCGTCATAAGTTTGTTTGGGTTGTCGTCATAAGTGTGGTTGTAATAGCGCGAAATAACCTTTGGTTGCATGCAAACGGAGTAAAGAAGGTCAATTTGAGCAAAATGTATAACTTATATTTCATTTAAAAAAACATAAAAAGTATTTTCTTAACCCTGAACCTGGTAAACTAGTATCTCTTATATTGACCACATAATGAATTATTTCTATGGCATGTAGCATGCCGTTAGAGGGATTTAAACTAGAGCACTTTTTAAAACAAACCAAAGTTCAAAATAACTTTAATTTTTTGTTATAATGAATGTAGAAGTTGACTTTTTTCATACATTTACACATTTTATAAGACTTTGGAAGCGCATGACTCATTTTCTTGAAACCAATTATATCAAATAATGATTTAGTTATAATAAACAGACATTGCAGCATATAACAAAAATTATTTCGTGCTATTACAGTCACGAATAAAAAAGTTATAACGATTGCAAGACACGATCGGGTAATTAAAAAAAACGAAAAACAAAATCATATCTAAATTACCGTGACACTTAGGACATAGGGTCTAAGGGTGAAAAAGTTGATAAATGACCGCCCCCCCCCCAATCCCCTCAAAATTTTGTCGGTCCATGTGCCAAACACCCTGTATACAAACATGCACACATAGATACATACATCCATATATATACAGGGTGAGGCACATAAAGTGTTACAGAGCAATAGCACTCAAACTATTGATCATATCCAAAAATGTTTCAGACAAAAGTTTCAGTGTTCGAGAAGACTGTCATACTGGACCACCCTATTTTTTTATTGGTGGAGGTGCTGAAGCTACGTCAAGGTCAACTCCACTTTTTTAAATGGAACCATGTATTTTTTTTCGCCTGACATTATTACCGATTTTAAGACGAATTCAGCGACCTAAACACAAGGTCATTCTAGTCACGCAAAGTATGAAAATAGTTGAAAAATCGAAAAATATCGGAATAATCACTTTCAAAGGATCCACTAACCTTGGTTTGGGTCTACCTACGGAAGATGCTCGAAGTGATGACCCTCGACTTGTAAACACCTGTAAACACGCCTGACCTCGCAGACGTAGGTCGCTGAATTTGGTCTTAAAATCGGTAATAATGTCAGGCGAAAAAAATACATGGTTCCATTTTAAAAAGTGGAGTTAACCTTGACGTAGTTTCACCGCCTCCACCGATAAAAAAATAGGGTGGTCCAGTATGACGGCCTTCTCGAACACTGAAACTTTTGTCTGAAACATTTTTGGATATGATAAATAGTTTGAGTACTATTGCTCTGTAACACTTTATGTGCCTCACCCTGTATATATATATATATATATATATGAAGCATTCACGCCATTTCACCTAGCCCGTGACCCCGGCAATTTTTTATTTTCCTGATTTTTTTGTTGTAAATTGTACCCCATGAAAGGAATATTCACATCAATTTTTAGATTTTAATGTTTATAGCGTTGAAAATGCTCTTAAAGATGTGTGTAGGAGGTCTGTTTTAGCTCCTCTGCCGCTGTGTTGTAGCAGAGTGGCGAGAGCTGCGATATGCTGAATGCCTGTGATTGGTTGAAAAATTCTGCATTGCATATAAAGCCATTTGCGGTTACGAATTGTAATGATATGTGATGGTAATTATATTGACCGTTTGAGAACGTAGGAGAGTGAAAGAGAAAGAGTTTGAGAGTTTGAGAGTTGGAAAGTTGGAGATTTGGAGAGTTGGAGATTAGGAGAGATGGAGATTTGGAGAGTTGGGGATTAGGAGAGATGGAGAGTTGGAGATTTGGAGAGTTGGAGAGTTGGAGATTTGGAGATTTGGAGATTTGGAGAGTTGGAGATTTGGAGATTTGGAGAGTTGGAGATTTGGAGAGTTGGAGATTTGGAGAGTTGGAGATTTGGAGAGTTGGAGATTTGGAGAGTTGGAGATTTGGAGAGTTGGAGATTTGGAGAGTTGGAGATTTGGAGAGTTGGAGATTTGGAGAGTTGGAGATTTGGAGAGTTGGAGATTTGGAGAGTTGGAGATTTGGAGAGTTGGAGATTTGGGGAGTTGGAGATTTGGAGAGTTGGAGATTTGGAGAGTTGGAGATTTGGAGAGTTGGAGATTTGGAGAGTTGGAGATTTGGAGAGTTGGAGATTTTGAGAGTTGGAGATTTGGAGAGTTGGAGATTTGGAGAGTTGGAGATTTGGAGAGTTGGAGATTTGGAGAGTTGGAGATTTGGAGAGTTGGAGATTTGGAGAGTTAGAGATTTGGAGAGTTGGAGATTTGGAGAGTTGGAGATTTGGAGAGTTGGAGATTTGGAGAGTTGGACATTTGGAGAGTTGGACATTTGGAGAGTTGGAGATTTGGAGAGTTGGAGATTTGGAGTTGGAGAATTGGAGATTTGGAGAGTTGGAGATTTGGAGAGTTGAAGATTTGGAGAGTTGGAGATTTGGAGAGTTGGAGATTTGGAGAGTTGGACATTTGGAGAGTTGGAGATTTGGAGAGTTGGAGATTTGGAGTTGGAGAATTGGAGATTTGGAGAGTTGGAGATTTGGAGAGTTGGAGATTTGGAGAGTTGGAGATTTGGAGAGTTGGAGATTTGGAGAGTTGGAGATTTGGAGAGTTGGAGATTTGGAGAGTTGGAGATGTGGAGAGTTGGAGATTTGGAGAGTTGGAGATTTGGAGAGTTGGAGATTTGGAGAGTTGGAGATTTGGAGAGTTGGAGATTTGGAGAGTTGGAGATTTGGAGAGTTGGAGATTTGGAGAGTTGGAGATTTGGAGAGTTGGAGATTTGGAGAGTTGGAGATTTGGAGAGTTGGAGATTTGGAGAGTTGGAGATTTGGAGAGTTGGAGATTTGGGGAGTTGGAGATTTGGAGAGTTGGAGATTTGGAGAGTTGGAGATTTGGAGAGTTGGAGATTTGGAGAGTTGGAGATTTGGAGAGTTGGAGATTTGGAGAGTTGGAGAATTGGAGAGTTGGAGATTTGGAGAGTTGGAGATTTGAAGAGTTGGAGAGTTGGAGATTTGGAGAGTCGGAGAGAGCAACTCATACTATTTGCATGTACCTTTTTCTCATCACCCGAAAAGTCTGATTACATTTTCAATGCCATGAAATAGTTGTACTTCTTATAATATCTGTAGATTTTTTCTTTTAGGGGTTACAAATTTCCAAAAAATGTCGATTTCGGAAGTTTTGGAAACGTTTAAACGCTAATAACTCCTGAACTAATTGAGATATCGACAAATGTTATTTCATTTAATAATGCATAATTAATAATGTGTATATTTCATTTTGAAGCATACTGTAACGGGTCACCCCTAGTTACATTTAATTTGTGGGATTCGGGACTCGATTATGAAGTAAATTAGTTTAGACCTTTTTATCGCATATAATAATTCGTGTGTTTATTATAATCTCTTTCCTTAACACGGGTACATTTGTTGTGATCCGCCTGTATCTTAAGATTTCGCCGCGGTGTCGTATTTTGTTTTGTTTTTCTGATTTTCAAGAAGGCGGGGCTTATTACGTCGTGGTTTCTCTCGAATTGATCGGCCTACTTCGTGCTGGCCGCTATCGCTTTACAATTGCCTGTGTTGATCATTGTTTGTCGGGCCGCGTATGTGTGTGTGTGTGTCGTGCTCTCGCCGCTGGTACAATTTTTGTTTTGATCGGTGTATGTGTTGAGTGGGCGTGTGTGTTCGTATATGTGTTGATCTCGCCCCAGTCGCTTACATGTGTTTCCGTGTTTTTGTGCGATGTACGGGTATTCTTGTTCGTGTTTGCGTATCTGTGTGTGTATGGGGGTTCGCGAATTTCGGATTTGCTGTGACGGCCTTGCTCGGCCATTGCCCTTTTTTCGTTCGTTCTCTCTCACTCTCGTTACGCTGATTTCCTTATTTTCGCTTTCCTCTCTTTCTATTTAAAGGCCGAGAATTGACATTTATTTCGTCCAAGACGCTCGATCAGCTGGGACTCTCTTGAAGATTAATTCTTAATTTAATTTTTCCTCTTTCGCGATTGCTCCTTTTTCTCAATTTTATTTGAACTATGAGTCTTCGGTTTTATTTCTCCTCTGACCGCAGCACTTTCCTTCGTCAGGCGCACCTACATCTTCCTTTCGCTACTTGCGTCAATTTAGCACGTTCCTTACTCGGGTATCCGCTAGGAGTCCCTTTCGCTACTTGCGCCGAATCACACTTTCCTTAATCGGGATTATTCAACGCTGCGTTTTCACTATTTATGCCGCAGTGAGCAGAGAAACAATTCCTGACCGCGTCTCTTATTATTTTCTCGTTATTTCGGACACTTTCCTTCGTGAACACTTTCTTCGCCTTTTCGGCTCGTACTTACGCCCATCCACTAATAGTGCCTCTAATATCCGAAAGAATTCCCTAATTTGGCTACTTTTCTTCCTTTTTCACCTGGTGCTTTCCTTACTCCGATACTTTCCTCAGCTTTGCAGCCGGTACTGATACCTTCTTTCACTACTAACGCCAGGTCAGACCAAAAGAAAAGAGAGCGTTTCGGCCCGAGGATAGCCCTACTTGTTCCGTTTTCGGCCTATTCCGTGCCGAGAACGTCTAAAGGTAGTGACCGGGCGTGTCTACCTCGTTGGGCTCCGCGTAAGTGGTGGGGGCTCGCGCCTGAGACGGACCAGTACGTCTCAATACTTTCATGAAAAAATTATCAATTATACTGGACCACGTATTCCTTGCTTGGAAAGTGGAAACTATTTTTTCTTTAAAAGACTGCCATTTTTGTTTTTTTTTTTCAAAGAATTCTTCAAAATAGAGTGACCCATTCTATGATTTTTAAGACTAGTCTCATCGTGGGCTCATTTTTCCTTCTATTTTTTTCAAATTATTAAACGAGAAATGACTAATTTCTTTTTTAATTTCGAATTATTAAAAGAGAACATTATTTCCAGATTAAAATGATAAAAATCTTCTAAAAAAATATGATTAATTCGAGAAAAAAATAGAATGAGAAATGGGCCCACGATTTGATTAGTATTAAAAATCATAAAAAACGTCACTGTATTTTGGATATGTTTGGAAATAATTAAAAAAATGGCAATCACCTTTAAAAAAAAGTATCCACATTCGAAGCAAAAAATACGCAGTCCAGTATAAATGATAATTTTTTTCATATTTGTTCATGGAAGTATGCTTCAAAATGAAAAAAAAAAAAATATATTGACATTTGTCAATATCTGGAATAGTTCAGGAGTTATCAGCGTTTAAACTTTTCCAAAACCTCCTAAATCGACTTTTTGTGGAAAATCGACTTTTATATATTATATACTCCTAAAAGAGAAGAGATAAACATCTAAAAATTGGTGTGGATATTCCTTTCATGGGGTACAATTTTACAAAAAAGAAATCAGGAAAATAAAAAATGGTCGGGATGACGGGTTAAGAGAAATGGTGTGGAATGCCTCATATATACAGGGTGGATCATGTAACGTGACCACCCCAAATATATCCCTTGCCTTTAGAGTGACGAAAAAAATGTCAGGAGGTAATTTGATTGATTTCGAAGGGCTGATACAGTGGTGACAAATTCATTTTTTTCAAAGCCATAGTTTTTGCACTCTTAAGGTCATCAATGGTTTTTCAAATGGAAACATGTTTTTTTAAATATTTATTAAGACGTTGTAGCTGATATTCAGACGAATTCAACGACCGACGATATCATGACCTTGAAATGATTTTTCACCAAAATACACGTGTAAAAATGGGAAATCGTGATGGTATTGACAATAAGAACATCCAAATAATGTAATGGAATTTTTTGTGCGGAAAATTTATTATAACTAATGTTCGAAGTGGTGGCCATTAACCTCGACACATTTTTGAAGACGTCGGATGAATGATTCTCTTGACCTTCGAATAGTTTCTGGTGTGATAGCGGCGCAGGCTCTTGTAATTCCTTCTCGCATGCTCGATTGAGTGTACAATACCATTTTCGATACGGTTATTACATGTTACTTTGGATGGATACACTTGTGTACTGATTCTAATATTGGTAGATGGTAAACATTCTTCACTCTACTACAGATAAATGTCTTTGTATTTAACGTGCAGTACCTGGTCGTCGACCCTAACAACACGGCCTCCATGGGCTCGGGATCAGGATTACGCCCAATCAGCGCGGCCCCGCTTTCGCGGTACCTCTCAGTACGCACCCAGGATGCGGGTCCCGAGTGCAAACTACTGATAGAGCCGAGTGACTTTCCACACTCTAACAGCTTAGCAGGCTGCTGCCCGAGTTGGTGGTACGCAGCTCACCCGTCGGGACCCCTCGAGGTCCCCAATCAGCATTTGGCTGTAAACCACTACAGTTTTACTACGTTACAATGCCAGTATTTACAAACATCAGAAACATCTCCGACTATTGACATTATTGTATTCGTTGGATAACCTACGCCGCAGGTTATCCAACCTGCTAGATGGTTGGATTCGTCTGAATATCAGATACAACATCTTAATAAAAAAAAAAACATGTTCCCATTTGAAAAACCATTGATGACCTTGAGAACACGACAACTATGACCTTGACAAAAATGAATTTTTCACCACTGTATCAGCCCTTCGAAATCAATCAAATTACCTCCTGACATTTTTTTTGTCACTCTAAAGGCAACGGAGATATTTGGGGTAGTCACGTTAAATGGCCTAAATGGTTAAATGGTCCCTGTATATATAGTGTGTCCCAAAAGTCATGAAATATATTTTTCGCCGCACCCCGACCGGTCACAGCACGTTCGGGCCGTTCGAGTTAGGTGGGGGCCTCTCAGCTTTGCAGCGCACCCTAGGTGAGTCTGTTTCGAGCATCGGTGGCATCAGGATCGCTGATTTACTGCACCCCTGTTTTGAGACCACGTCATGGCGGATACTGTCGAACAACGTTGGGCGATAAAATATTGCACAAAACTCGCCAAAACAGCTACAGAAACTCATGAACTGCTTAAACAAGCTTACGAAGATTGCGGAAAAGGGTCATCCGCGTCCGAAAAGACATCGCCGGTACCTGGCTGCTGCATTACGACAATGCGATTCGGGAATAAAGGAGATTCGCGTCGAAGCCTTCGAGGGGGCGTATCGACATGGGAGAGTAGGTGGAAAAAATGTGTAGGTGCTAATGAAGAGTACTTTGGAGAATATTAACCCCTTGTACAGATATTGTTATTAAATCTTGAAAAAAGCTATATTTCATGACTTTTGGGACACACCGTATATATATACAGGGTGTCCCAGGACGGAATGTCATCCCTGAAATGGGGGGTTGGCGGTGAAATTCTAAGTCGATTGATATAAGCATGCATGAGTCCCAGATCAACCCCTGAATTATTATTAATTTTTAAAGACGGGCCAATCAGGCGCGCCCGATGAGCGGGCTTACGTCAGTGACCGATACGCGCGTGTAGTGGTTCCTGGCGGAGCACGGTAGGAGCACCGCTCCGCCAGGCACCACTCCACGCGTGTATCGCTCACTGACGTAACAAATGTTTTCGGAGGGGATTTTTTATTACTTCGTGTTCGTTTTTACTTTTTTAAAGTCTTTTTAAAGGGATACATATATATCGTAAAACCTCGTTTATACGTTTTGCCTTATACGTTTTTATCATTTATACGTCAAATAAAGCTTCATTTCTACGTTTTCCACTTAAGCGTTTTTCGCCCTTATACGTTTTTAATTTTGTTCCCCAGTGTCCGTTTTGAGGTCTGTTTTTTCTCAGCTATACGTTAAACAGTGTTCTATAGCACAAGAAAACAAACAATCATAAAACAATTTTTACGCCCGTACGTTGATTTTTTCCATTGTAACACTCTGGGATCGTACTATGTATGCATGTACTTGTACCAGGTGTACAAGTATGAAATGCGGATTTTTTTTCTAAAAAAAAACACGTTAAATTCGGAAGAATGATAAAAAGTGCTTTATTCAAAGTATGCTCCATCGCTTGTTATACATTTTTCCCATCTTTCGGGCAATTTGTGAATACCACGCCAGTGAAAATCTTCCCCTTTTGCTGCGAACCATTCATCGAGCCATTTTTTCACATCTTCGTACGAACCAAAGCGCTGCTCAGCAAGTGCGTGACCCATCGATGCAAACAAGTAATCGGAAGCTGAGTGCTTCCAACGTGTTGCGAACCGGTTTTGCCGTATGTGATGGAGCATTGTCATGAAGAAAAATTACTTTGTGTTGCCTCTTTCGGTATTCTGGCCTTTTTTCAAGCAGCGGACGGTTCAAATCGGTCAATTCCCGAGTAGAAATCCTGCTCCGGCTACAAGAAAGACCTGATCAGGTATCCTGATTTCTTTTTCATGCCTTGATCAGGATTTTTGATCAAGCCCTGATCATTTTTCTGACACTTTCCCTGACTTCGGTCTGATCAGGGTAAAAAATCACGGCTTGATCAATGAAAAAGATCAAGGCCTGATCAGGATAGAACATCAAGGCTTGATCAGTGAAAAAAATCAAGGCCTGACCAGGATAGAACATCAAGGCTTGATTACAGTGCAAAATAAAGGCCTGATCAGGATAGAAAATCAAAGCCTGATCAGTGTAAAAAATGAAGGCCTGATCAGTGCAAAAAATCTAAGCCTGATCAGGGCTTAATTTTTCAAGGATTAATTGAATTCAAACATCATCGCCTAGTCAGGATGATGGAATGAATCTCTGCTGTGGATGTCCTATTTATTCCTGAAATAAAAAATACCACGCAAACCCAAAATAGAAAAAGACACAAATTACAAATAACGTTGATACTTTATTTTATAAACTAAATAGGAATCTTATTTATCACAAATTTTTCTTATTACTCTACTTTATCACATGTTTTTTATGTGTAAAATAAATAAAACTTTGTTATATATTTTCTATATAGCAAAAACGCGAAATAGACTTTGATATTTTTTACAAAAAACTGCAGGAACTTGGAAAACAAACAAAAAAACTTTGAAATGAAGTTAAACTTAGAAATTAAGGTTATACCATTTTTATGGAGCGACGTTTTCAGGGAACGTCACACGTTGGTTCTTCCCTCGACATTTGTCCCAGTCTTTTGAAGAATTAAACACTGTCCCAACGGCTTGTCCGATTTGTTTTGAAAGAACGTCGATTCCATGATCTCTATATTTCGAGATAACCGCCGCTGAAAAATTCGAAAATATTATATGTATCCCACTTAAGATCCATTTAAGATTCGAAATGCACTGCGAATGGGCATTACACTGAAACGTAATGCCCATTATGTCCGCAGTGCATTTCGAATTCGAAATGCACTGCGAATGGGCATTTCATTCACATTACCAATATTTGGCTTGTCTACGCTGACCGGGCTAACCTGCACCGATGGCATCACATTCCTAGATACAGGTTAGCCGGGAGAGCGTAGGCCAACCAAATAATGTTAAGTTCCCAGTGTAGTTTAATCCAGTAAATGTGATTCCATCGGTGCAGGTTACAGGACAGCGTAGACAAATCAAATAATGGTAACTTGACAGCGGGGTACAATTCAATGAATGTAATGACCATTCGCAGTGCATTTCGAATCGACTAACCTGCACCGATGGTATTACGTTCACTGAATTGAACTACGCTGTGAACTTATCATTATTTGTTTGGCCTACGCTGTCCTGCACCTGCACCGATGGAATCACATTTACTGGATTGAACTACACTGGGAACTTACCATTATTTGTTTGGCCTACGCCCTCCGGGCTAATCTGTATCGAAGAATGTGATGCCATCGGTACAGGTTAGCCCGGTCTGGGTAGACAAACAAAATATTGGTAATGTGAATGTAATGCCCATTATGTCCGCAGTGCAATTCGAATTCGAAATTAGGTTATGTTTCACCGAAATGAATGGCTATACGTGGGCAACAGAAAAAATGTAAATAAATGCATGCAAGCAAACAGAAAAGTGTTGAAAAAGTAAGTAAAATAAAAATTTATTGTTGGAATATAACAAAACGGTATATACAGTTATCTTACCTCAAATAAATATCGCAATGACAACAATCGAGAACACGTCAATACGGAATGAAACGCACGAGATTACTGCCGCACTTTCGTCCGGTTACCCGAGCAGAAATATTGTCAGACTTGCTTGATATTTGATCCGGGCCTGATCACGTTGTAGTCCGGAGGCCTTACTTAAGGTATACCTCAATTTGCCTGATCCGGTCGGTGTCAGGTGATAGACAGGCAACTGGATGTAATGTTTCCTCCAGTTGCCTGATCCAGCTAGCTTCAAGCTATGGTCAAGTAAGTGGACTTACGGCTTGCTTCAATTCGCCTGATCCAACTGCTTAAGTAGTCGGGTCAGGCGAATTGAAGTGAGCCGTAAGTCCAGTTGCTTGACCATCGCCTGAAGCTAGCTGGATCAGGCGAATTGAAGCAAGCCGCAAGTCCACTTACTTGACCATAGCCTGAAGCTCGCTGGATCAGGCAACTGGAGGAAACACTACATCCAGTTGCCTGACTATCACCTGACACCGACCGGATCAGGCAAATTGAGGCATGCCTTAAGTAAGGCCTCCGTACTACAACGTGATCAGGCCCGGATCAAATATCAAGCCAGCCTGACAATATTTCTACTCGGATTGTTGTTGTTAACGTTTAGTATTAACCGTTTCCCCAGGTTTTAACAGCTCATAATACACCACGCCCCTCTGGTCCCACCAAACACAGAGCATCGTCTTTCTGCCAAAGCGATTCGGTCTTGCCGTCGATGTGGATGGTGTGCCTGGGTCTACCCATGATTTTTTGCGCTTGGGATTCTCAAAATAAATCCACTTTTCATCTCCTGTAACTATACGATGCCAAAACGACTTCCTTTTGTACTGAGCGAGCAAAATGTCACATGTGTTTTTGCGCTTTTCCATTTGTCTGTCATTCAACTCATGTGGTAGCCATCTACCGGTCTTCTGAATCTTTCCCATCTCTCGTAGCCGATTGGAAACAGCTTGTTGACTAGTGCCCAATTGCTCGGCGAGTTGTTTTTGTGTTTGCGAATCATCTTCGTCCAACAATGCTTGCAATTCCACATCTTCGTATTTTTTTTGGCGGTTTTCCATGTTCCTTGTCTGCAAAATCGAAATCACCACTTTTGAAACGCCGAAACCATCGTTCACACGTATCTTGCGATGGAGCATGTTCACTATAAGCTTCTCGAAGTAATCGGTATGATTCAGCAGCAGTTTTCTTCAAATGAAAAAAAAAATTGATGCTGTCCGCGAATGCTCTTTGTTCGGTATAAATTTCGACATATTAAACACAACAACACAAAACTATGCACACACTTTTCCAATTTATCACTCGTGCGCGTCTGACACTTGTTGATGACACAACAAAATGGCGCAGTGTCAAATCTTTATAGCACAAAGTGCATTGGTGCACCATCTGTTGTCTGAAATCCGCATTTCATACTTGTACACCTGGTATGTACTTTGTATGCATGTGATTGCAAACATATCTCTTATTACGGAGATTGTGCACCTATCGCGTAATAATAAGAATTTGCACGATACCGTGCAAAATTTCAAGTCAGTCGTTTGCATGATTGTTGGGCAATTAATAATAGAAGTTAGGCTCTTATGCACGGACGACATAGTAGAATGGTATACGATGACTCTAATACGACTCCCCCAACATAATAAAAACGTTAATAATTGAATACAAATAGGCGGAACAAATTCTTGACGTTTTACTGAATCATTTCAACGATTTGCTCAGCGTTTTGTCTGCCTCGTTTTCGAGATATTCTTTAAATAAAACAGAAAATTTTAGCTGACTCGCCTAAAACGATAATGCGTGCTACGATACGTGGCAACATTACTGTTAAGTTGGCCATTTTGAATGGGCGCCACAATTAGAAACGCCCAAACTATTGCTTCCTCGTAATACATTTTTTGCTGCGGTTTCATAAAGAGTATTAAAATATTTTTCATCAGTATCTTTATTGTTCTCTCGCGAGATTACAAGAGAAAGTAATACAACACAAAATGTTCGCAAAAAAGATGATAATTGAAATTTGATTATTACCAATTAAATAAACTTAATGGATATTTGGCAGAGTGTAGAAAATATCGAGGTCATGCCCCGTTTTTATTCATGTTTAATATTTCTTACCGATAAATCCTCTTGATTGAAGCTGCAGTGCATATGTTTCGACATAACCTTTAAATCAATTACGCGTCGTCCCTTGACTGCGCATTCATTTTCCGGCCCAACTGCCTTTTTTCGCTGCATTTCATTCTCTACTTGCTTTAACCGACGATTATACTGTTTTTCACTTTGGATTTTTTCTTTCCACCTTCTTATTTTCATCAAACACAAAGTCGAAGTCCGCGAAGGATGTTTGACAGCTAAACGCTCACGATGTGGCGTTCGTAACTGAGCTCAGTACTACCAGCTACTGAGAACGAAATTACGCGTTTGCCACATTTCAACTTGGTTGATAACGTATCTGCGATGTAAATAAACAAAAAACATGCATTAAACATTTTTAAACATTTAATTACATGCATTCCACATATTTATTTATCTGAAATTTGTTTATTTTGAGTAACCGAAAATTTCATTATTCGGAGTTGGCAGTCGTTATAGGCACCTGCGTTTAAGCATATGCATTCTCCTCCTGCCGCCTGCCCCGCAAAGACCCTGAACAACCTTCTTAACCCTAGAACTCATGTATCACTTTTTTACCTTCTAACTCATGATTGGGGCACATACCCACCCCACGCGTTTCCTGTAGGCACAATCGCTCCATTGGGCAGTAGAGAGAAACATCAGTATATGAATCTGTTCGCTTTTCGATCAAGAAGAGAATGGTATAACGCAAATACGATTTTATTCAAATTTGATTAGTAAAGAACCCATTTAAACGCCGACATAGGCCGAAAATCCCTTTTTTTTTAGAAAAAATATCAAGAGACGCGGCAGCGTCTCGACGCACTGTGGGGGATTTCGGCCGAATCGCGGCCATAATTCAGGGAAAGATTAGAACTGTACCAAATTTGGTATTCCGTAGTTTTTGGGGTCGCTGCCCTGCTGCAAATTCCCACACAGGAACCTGTATGGGATCCCACACGGGATCCCACATGGTGTTTTCGTACGGGTATGGGATCCCACGTGGTAACCCGTACGGGTTCCTGTATGGGATCCCGTACGGGATCCCACGTGGTGTTTTCGTACAGGGAACCCGTACGAGTTACTAATGTCAAAAATGAGAAAAGGCAAAATTAAAAATTGGTTTTTGCAGTTTTATTTATCTTAGTTGTGACAAAAGTAACAATAAAAAAAATTAAAAACGATAAATGAAAAAAAAGTACTCTTACATGTATCATTGGTTTGTTGCTATTGTTTAGTACCGGTCTGTTCTTTGACCAACACTATTGCAGTTCTTAGAATATACTTATATACGAACGTTTAAGTTGAATACAATTTGTTGTTGACAAGTTATGAGATAAAAATAATTAAAAAATTGAAAATTAAAAAAACAAAAATGGTAAACGAAAAGAAAACTACCCTTCCATGTATCATTGGTTGTTGCTATAGTTTAGTACACCGGCCGCTCTTCGACCAACACAATTGTGGTTCATAAAATATACATATATACGAACGTTCAAGTTCGTATGCGTGCGTTCTTCCATACAGGATCCCGTACAGGGTTCAGCTTCCCACGTTGCCCCACACAGGTTTCCATGCAGGCTCCCGTACAGGAATTTATTTCCTGTGTTCTCCCGTACAGGATCCCGTACAGGATTCAGCTTCCCACGTTGCCCCACACAGGTTCCCATGCAGGTTCCCGTACAGGAATTTATTTCCTGCGTTCTCCCGTACAGGATCCCGTACAGGATTCAGCTTCCCACGTTGCCCCACACTGGTTCCCATGCAGGTTCCCGTACAGGAATTTATTTCCTGCGTTCTCCCGTACAGGATCACGTACAGGATTCAGCTTCCCACGTTGCCCCACACAGGTTCCCATGCAGGTTCCCGTACAGGAATTTATTTCCTGCGTTCTCCCGTACAGGATCCTGTACAGGATTCAGCTTCCCACGTTGCCCCACACAGGTTCCCATGCAGGTTCCCGTACAGGAATTTATTCCCTGTGTTCTCCCGTACAGGATCCCGTACAGGAATTTATTTCCTGCGTTCTCCCGTACAGGATCCCGTACAGGAATTTATTTCCTGCGTTCTCCCATACAGGATCACGTACAGGATCCCGTACAGGATTCAGCTTCCCACGTTGCCCCACACAGGTTCCCATGCAGGTTCCTGTACAGGAATGTTCATCCTGTACAGGAAACCGTACGGGATCCCACACTTCCCTTGGCTGTCCCATGCTTTCCCACACATTCCCACACTAAAACCCGTACGGGAATTTGTAGCAGGGTGAGTACGAATTTGGTATCGAAATTTTCAAAAACCAAATGGCGGCCGAGATATCGTCGTTCGGTCTTAGAAATACTGGTTGGAAATAGCTGAAAGTTGGCTAGGGTATGTTTTTGGGGTCGCTGAATACGAATTTGATGATGTAATTTCCAAAAACAAAATGGCGGCCAAGATATCGTCGTTCGGTCTTAGAAATACTGGTTGGAAATGGCTGAAAGTTGGCTAAGATACGTTTTTGGGGTCGCTGATTATGAATTTGGTATCGAAATTTTCAAAAACAAAATGGCGGCCGAGATATCGTTGTTCGATTTTAGAAATACTGGTTGGAAATGGCTGAACGTTGGCTAGGATACGTTTTTGGGGTCGCTGAATACGAATTTGATGATGTAATTTCCAAAAACAAAATGGCGGCCGAGATATCGTCGTTCGGTCTTAGAAATACTGGTTGGAAATGGCTGAAAAATACTGAAAGAGTTTTGGGGTTGACTATGAAAAAATTTGAGACATTTTGGTGACGATTGATTATGATAATTACTTTTATTCAAAAAAATTTGTATTAAAACTCAATTGGAGTCATACTCCTCGCTCTCGGATATGGACAGTTCCCCGGTTGGATCATCTTCCGCGTCGCTACAGGATATCAGCCGCGGAGCATCAGTCGATAGTTTTTTGTGCTTTTTCGCTGGAAGTTCCCTTAAACTTGAGATATATGGATCTGAGGATACCAGCAACCAGTTCAGGACATCTTGCATCGTCCTTTCTCGGGAGCATTTGCGAGAGAATCCCTCTCGATATTTTTTTATATCTTTATTCCGGGCTTCCTGGGCCTCCTCCGATAGCTGCCCGATTGGCAAAGATGCAGAAGCTATTATTTGTGAACCGTGCATCAACAGCTTATGCACTGCTGTTGGCATATTATACCACGGGTATTCAGCTACATACATCCTTGCTGTTTCCAATGCGTATTCCTTGTACTTTTCCACATCGATATTTCTTCCACTGGATATCACCTGTAGAATCGCGTGAAATTTCTCCATCAGCCGTTCATTTACTCCAGTTATCAGTGAAACTTTCGGTGAATTTTCGAAAAAACGCCTGGCTGTATTACCATCGTTACTGCTACCATAACCCGGTTTTGGTCGATCTACCACAAGTCCCAAGCTCGATCTCAACCCGTTTTGGATATCAGGTTTTCGTTGCTTAACTGATGCCTTTTCATTCTCCGTACGGGCTTGCCATTTTTTGAGGTGTAATTTGTAAGAAATATGTAGTAAACAGTCGAACATACGGATCCACGCGTGTAGTGTTGACATACCGTAACTCAAATTCGACTCGATTAATGGCAGTTTCAGAATTTTGTCGATATCATTGAAGTCCTTTGATATGGCACTGCACAAGTTGCACCTTAACGCTGAAGTTGTCGATGTCACAGCGTAGCACACCTTACCATCTATCATCGTGAACAGCATTTTGTAATTTATCGTGATTACAGAGGCATCTGCAACCATTGTGAATGGTTCCAGCAAAGCTATTTGATCATCGATGTATTTTTTTTTTCATTTACAGTCACTTCAGTAGTTTCATGAACGAACTGCAGTCTAATTGGTCGGCAGAATCGAGGTGATGAGGGCCTTGGATTTTCCCATATGACTTCGTTGGTGCTTTCGTCAGATTCGCTATTAGAGAAGGCGAGTCGAAGAGGAACGAACGACGTAAGAAATATATGTGCGTCCGAAGCAGAGTCATCGCTGAATGATTGCTTATATTCACTCTGGCCTGAACTTCCGTCGCATCCCCACTTACATATCAATTCAGCTGTGATACGCTGGGTATTGAGTGCTTTCAAAAAATCTCTCCTCGAGAGCAAGAGTGATCTAGTAGTGATCTAGTGTGATCTAGTAAGCCTTGTAATTTTATGTCCGCACTAGTTTCGGTGACGGTGATGCTGGATGGAGGCGGATAACAGAGCTTCTTGGCTACTTGCACGGAGTCGTAGCTCGGATAAACTTTGCAATTTACTGTCTTCAATCTCTTTCTGATGACGTTGTACTGATGTCTTGTCAGTTTTCCTTCAACTATATCTGATAGTGCTTCATCCGTTCGCAAACGCTCAGCGTTTTCGCAAACGCTGCTCTGTACCGTGTCGCTCTCATTGGTGAAGCAGTAAAATCTTGTATAACTTTTGCAGATCCAAGTTTCCAGAAGACCGAAAATTCATTGATGTTGCTAGTAATAATTGTGCAGGCGTATATTTTTTGCGAATCTCTTCCGTTTTTCGACGCTTTGAACGATCGCTTGATGTAGCGAAGTCCAACGATGGCCGACCACGACTGCGACCAGGTGTGGTTCGAGATTCATTTGAAGAGCAGTCTTTTGAAGATGAGTCTTCGGCTCCGTAATCTTCTGATTGGTCTATTGTGCGAACGGGGAATGAGAAATCAACGTTTAGCCAATTTGCATTTTTTTCGTCAAAAAATTTGTCATTGCCTCTCGCCTCCTTCCATTTGGTTCGCATTTTAAAGAACAATTTCGATAACTGCGATCTTGCGGTCAATTGTATTTGCACCGGACAATCAGCTTCTGTCGACAGTTCATGCTCCAAACTTTTTAATTGAGAATTGAACTCGGATGACGTGCAGTTACGCAGTATCGAAAATATTTTTTTCCGCGTCCAAACGACGACCTGATCCTGAGATCCTTTGAAAAAAAAAACGGATACATATATAATTACAGTTATTTGCGATGTTAAAATAACATCTATTATGGAGCTCTGTTTGCACACTACAGCATATATAGTTTTTTAATCAAGATTTGATTAGAGATGAAAATAAGGTGTATAAAATATTCTTTATATTTTAATATGCTTTTGAATTTTCGAACGTGCCTTTGCGGGAAAATTTCACACAAACACATTTTGGAGAAAAGGACAGTCTTTTGTTATTCAAATGCTAAAATTATACGAACTGTCCCTCACCCCCCAGTAATCCGTTCCGACAAGAGACACAATGTAGGCTCTAGTTGACCTGCAGCTGCGCGCCCGAGCAGGTAGGCAGTTAACATCGACGCACGATGCACGCGGCGCCCGAGCCAGAGGCCTTTGCTGAGCGCACACGCTGATCTAATAAAATACGTTACATCTAACCCGGTCAAAACTGGTCGCTAGCTCTTTCAGAATCATTTACTAATAGTTTATACTTCAAATTAATCGAAGAATGATCGCGGGATTTGGTACTTTTCGTCTGTGTATCGTCAGTTTTCTTTCAAATAAATAGTCACTCTTTCGATGTATTATTATATGTAATAAACAAACAGAGCGACAGTTTTTTAGAAAAAGTAAAATACCCATAATATTCTACATACCTCCAGGAACCTCAGCCATATTTTCAATATTTTTTTGTGATTGTAACTTCGCGTAAATATTACTTCGAACTTTGTAATGAATTTCATAGACGCGCGCGTCGAGCATGTGCCGTTGCAGAGGGTCAACTTTACACTGAAATATCTCGGCGACCACAGGTCGTCGGGGGTTGGGTTTAACGATTTTGAATAGAGGGGATATTCCTGAGCCCATCCCCACCAGTCATACAGTTAAAAAAAATCACATTTTCGAATTTTGGCCGCACTTCGGCCGAAATCCCCCACTGTGCGTCACAACGTACCTCCAATGTGCCCTCACCTTGCCGAAACGATGTATTCCATATTCTCTATCTCGATGCTGCGATAACCTACCTCGTTTATACCGGCAACGGAGCGTCACAGCGTGCTTCCAATGTGCTCTCGCCTTGCCGAAACGACGTTTTTCAAATTCTCTGTCTCAATGCTGCCATAACCTATCTCGTTTGTACTGGCAATGGAGCGGCACATCGTGGCTCATTTATGACTCAAATGTGCTGCAAAGATAATACCAGTCAAAATTTGGCGCTTGCTGCATCAATATCGTTATTGCTGCAGGTCATTGTTGCGTAATTGTGCTGCAAACTTGCTATCTTAGCATTAGACATTTATTTCGCCAAAACATGTACTGTATTGCAAATTTGCAGCCTAAATCGGAAGCAAAATACACCATAATGGTACCACAGTGTGCCCTCCCATGTTGTCATCTTGCTGCTATGATGCTGACACGTTAATTTTTACAGCACGTTTGTCTATCTGGGCATGTTTTCCTCGCTTTTTCGTGCGTGTAAACGCGGGCTAAAGTAGGTCCCTTAGGGCCTAGACCCTAAATATGTGCGCGCGAACGTTTTTCACGCTCACGATCATGGAACGCCGTTGCGGAACATCTGCCAGTCGATAGGTGCTGCCTTCGGTCGTTAGGTCAAGGAGTTACGTACGTTGAAACGTTATTTACGAGAAGAAACATAACCGCACTTTCGCGTGACACCGCGACAAAGCATATCAATTATTAATAAGATAATACATTAAAATATGCTGATACAATTTAAAGTTACGTTTGGTTTCTAAAGGGGGGGGGGGCTCCGCATCCACCACCGCCCCGAGGCGCGCGCGATACAGCTTCCACGTGCGATACACCTTCCGGATGCAATACGCCTTCTGCACGTGCTTGCATCCTTCTGTATTTAACAATACAAAAGCTCGGAAAACATGGTTTTGATACATATATACTTGTTTGCACCGGCGAGACAAGGGCTTTTACGCCTCGCGCGGTGTTTTCGGTACTCGTCATCGCCCCGCGCGCTCGTCTACGACTCGTACTGAAAACATCGCGCTCGGCATAGAAGGCCCACTTCGTCTCCTTGGAACACAATGTGCTATTAATTGGAAAACCGAACATTAGCCAAAAATAGCCGCCGAAGATAATAGAGGTACTGTTATTAAAAAGTATCGCGAATTATTCACCAATCGACATTTTTAAATGCTAAAGAGTTTCAGATATATACTGTATTTCTGTACATATGTTTTCTCATTTATACGTCATACATGCTGTACTGTTAAGTACAGCATGTATGGCTGTTTATGTACGTATATATGAGAAAAAGATCTGTTGAACCAGTTATATCCACGTAATATTGTCTATCAGCACGCTGGTCTGTTTTGGGAAAGGTCTTCGAAGTCTGATATCTTCAAAATCGCCTTTACTCATATACGCACGTGTACAGAATACTGGAATAATAGATAGCCGATCAACAGAGAAAGAAAGAGAGATGGAGAGATCGGGGTGGGGAACCTCGAGTTCCATATAGGCGTAGACGTCGACGACATCCGAGCTTAAGTGAACACCAGTTATTGTTCACATATGGATTTCACAGATGTGACTGTGGAATGAAGATTGCCAGATGGAAGTCACTACGAAAGCAATGCGAATCGTCCTTATTATTTAAAAAAAACATTTTAAAATTGAAAAGCAAAAAGCATACTAGGATAATGTCCAATTAACGAGCAGCCCGGGTGTGGCTAATATCGTCAAAGCTATATTCATCCTAGTAGAATATTAAGTTCTTCAAATCTGGATATATTTTTTTAAGAATTTTTTTGCAGACACCAGCATTTTGCTTTCGTCTTTCGAAAATATAATATCAATATTTAAATTGAGAATTTCTTAAATATAACTGGTGATTCGACTAATCGAATTGACGTTTTTACAATATGACCAAAATGAATGGAATGTTAACGAAGAAGATAGGTTTTAAATTTCCATTGCTCTTTATTTTTTTCTGTCTCTTTTTTGGTGTACTGTACCTATGACTTTCGGAATGTATTTTATGAGGATTTTGACATTCTTTTTTCCAAATACCGTCAAAGCAAGATAGATCTTAGCAGAACATTAAGTTTTTTAAGTCCGCATATATTTTCTTAGAATTTCTTTGCATACCCGAGAATTAAGCGGAAAACATTTGGTAGTATTTTCTAAATTCAGTTTCTCAGAATTCTTGGGAATCCACAAATGTTTTATGGAATGCAAAAATATTATTCATTGCAAAATTGTTATGCAATGCGTCTTTGTTATTTAAAAAATAATTTTGAATTTAAAAAAGCCCATGCACTTAAAAACTGGGCTTAAAAAAGCCCAGTTTTCCATCCAATAAATAAAATGAATGTACAATTTCAACTCTCATCGATCTCTAAACGACTACCTTGTAAACCCTTCAATCAGTATGACGTCATCGACATTTCGAGTAGATATTTTCGTTTCGTGCAATTTACAATTTCCACCCACCGGAATCTACCAAATAACGGTAAATTCCGGATATTCTTTCCGGACATCAACCGCATGCGTTCGGATGTGAAAAAGGCGCTCATGACCTCATCGCAAGAGACGATCAGCATCTAAAAGTCAGAACAGTTAGTTCCAACTTTTCTTTTTTAAAAAGCAGTTTTTCTACTTATGCACTTCAACATCTCTTAGACATTCTTACCCACACATGGACCACTCGTTAATTGAATATCATTATATGAATATCATTATATTCAAATAAAAAGTGGTCCATGTGTGGGTAAGAATGTCCAAGAAATATTGAAGTGCATAAGTGGAAAAACTGCTTTTTGAAAAAGAAAAGTTGGAACTAACTGTTCTGACTTTTAGATGCTGATCGTCTCTTGCGATGAGGTCATGAGCGCATTTTTCACATCCGTACGCATGCGGTTGATGTCCGGAAAGAATATCCGGAATTTACCGTTGCTTGGTAGATTCCAGTGGGTGGAAATTGTAAATTGTACGAAACGAAAATATCTACTCGAAATGTCGATGACGTCATACTGATTGGAGGATTTACAAAGTTAGTCGTTTAGAGATCGATGAGAGTTGAAATTGTACATTCATTTTATTTATTGGATGGAAAACTCGAAAATCAATAGGAACTGATCGCTGCCAGAGGCATCCGAGGCACTTCCGTTCGCCCCTCGATGCTGAGAGAAGTTATTTTCAGATTTGTGTTTACTGCACCATAAAACTGAGACTCGCGGCTCTGTTGCTCCATGAAATACGATGGCTTTTGTGAGAAGTAAAAAAATACGCTGTACGTAAGAATCGTGTCAAACGTTATGTTAAAGATCGAAAAACGTTGTAAACGTTTGTTAATGTCAAAAGGGTGTGCGTAACCGACTTTTCCAAATGCAATTGAGATTTGAGGGTGACACTCGCAAATGGTCCAAAACGAATTGCTCACCTACAATTTATGACGCGTGTAAGATTCGCGCGATTGATAAATCGCCGCTGTTCGCCGCAATATCCGAGTGGATAAGATTGATTTGATTGATGTCTTTCGTGATCAATTTCTGTATACTCGAATCCATATAAATCCATTTTTCCTGAGAAAAAAGACTATGATATTAGCAACAAACGGCCACGGTAAAAAAATCTCTATAGTTTATTGACACCATAATCATGATATGGTTAACACAACTATAAGCGAAAAGTATATCTAAACATGCGATTTGGGTGGCGTTTTTCACTATTTATTATCCCCAAAATAATTATTAACTATTTTAAAAGGCTCGGCCATTGACTATTGTAAAAGGCTATGGTAAATTCAGTGGTAGCATAAAATCGGCGCACAACTGGACGTTAGATTTTGTTCGAGTCAAACTTCTACTATTCTATTTAAGTTTGTACAATTCATATGGTTAACATCAAGGTTTGTCGAGTATAATTTTCTGAAAGACCTCATAAAAAGCGATTATAAAAAAAAAAATAATGGTATTGTTTACTCCTAGCGAAGATGAAAATCATTTGCAGCTGAACTAAGTATGTTAGAAGTTCTGAGAACTACGCGTTTATTACAAAATATTACATAGTATGTTTTTGCATCGCAAAAATTAGATATCAACTCACTACTTCTTCGTACCGTTCACCTTCTGTTCTTGTAGGGCAGCCATAACTCTGCAAATATCAGTCGGTATCATATAATATGGTGCAAATCACTATTATATGGTATAAAACAATTGTGATGCGCCACAAATCGATCCGAGCCGTAACTTATAATATAAAAAAAAAAGATCTGTGGAAACTTTCATCTAACATTGGAGGTAACCACTATTCGGAAGTACATCCGGAATTACTTTTGTCTGCTATGCCACAAGCATTAACCAGTGCGCCGACGCCCAATACCTTGGTGTAGATACTTATAGTAAAAGTCTGTGTACCTGAAGAATATAGGGCCGCCTATACCGGTACGGGTTTTCCACAGTTCTCTCGTATCCACGGCAAATGCGGTATAGTGTAGCTGAAGACGGCTGAAGGCGGAAGTTTGGTTAGATTAGCGAAGTGCAGGTAGGGAGTGGTATTGCCCCTTCTCCATATGTTGGAACGCGTGTAATAAAAAAAACTCAACAGTACGTAGAATCTATAGTATGTACGAGCGTGTAAAAAAAGTGCTGCCCTTACCCCTGGAAAAAATATTATAAAATATATCAAGAAGTCATGCAAAATATGAGCTCTCTAACTCAGATCTAATTGCGTTTGATAGTTTTTTCCTGATTTTAATTGTAAGGATTTTTATTTCTTTTCGTTCAAACTTAAATAACTCACGAATTAATCGATATCTCTCAATTCCGACTAAAGGTTCGTAGAGCTGAGCCTTCAGAGTTTCAAACCGCTTTTTTTTTAAATTCTATATTATTATTTTTCCATGAATCACAGCTATTGGGGAAATGGGTGTATTCGTGTTAAAAAAAATAGATTTTTTCAGGAAGGCATTTGCGTAAAAATAATATCAAGATTAAAAAAAAAAATTTTGGACGCTGCAAAGATTAGTTTTGCAAATCTTTAATTCGGTCTCAAAAATATTAATTATTATCAAACAAAGTTTAATTTCTGTATCCATGATTATACGGCGAAATCAGATTAAATAGAATCCCAGTTTTTACACAAATTTGAGGTGAATATTAAACATTGTATCATTAAAACAGTAAATCTCGTATTACACAGTGTATGAATGTTCAAACATTAAATATCGTATGTATTAACAAAACAACGCGATAGTACACAATATAAGCATACATGTCTCCGTTATATTTTATGACTCGGGAATGATCGGGAATAAAACGGAAGTTTCAAGGCTTGTTTAAAACTTCAATTAGGGCGTTACAACACCTTGGCGCTCGAAAAAATAGGTATAAAAGTACACACATTTTTTGACGCGACTATTAAATATATAAAATAATTTTTTTTTCACAAATACATTACAATTTCACGAACAGATAAAAAAAACGAATCACTTTTTGTAATGGCGGATATATTATTCTGCTGATAGGACCCTCTTTTAAAAATCCTTGCCGATGGTGCAATTTTTTTCTCTGTCAGGCATCGTCTGAAAAATAAAAAAATTCTGGTAAAAAAAGGTAACAGCTGAAGTGTAGCATCAGTAAAAAATTATTTTTGTAGAAATGACAGCTGTTTTAACAAAAACACGGATTTTTACCAAAATGTAGAGTTTTAAAAAATTAATGAAAAATGAACGCGGCATCCAACATAAAAAACCTATACTTCATCCGAGATAATATTATAAAGAATATGTGGTATAAATTTCATCAAAATCGGTTGAGTAGATCTCGAGATATTTTGTCCACCAGTTCGAAAAGAGGGTCCTACTAGATGACTTATATCTCCGCCATAAATAAAAAAAAATATTCATTTCTTTTATTTCCTCATAAAACTATAATGTATTGGTAAAAAATAAAAATAATTTTATATATTTAATAGTCGCGTCAAATTTTTAAAATTTATTTTGATACCTATTTTTCCGAGCGCCAAGGTGGTGTAACCCCTTAGGTTAAAATCTTTTCTAATTACATCAACTTTACAGTCTTCATTAATATTTATGCTATGTTTGATTGATAAAAAAATAAGTAAGAAAGTAAATCCTTCAAGCATCGCCGACTCTTTGCCATTTAGAATCTTCAGTTTCATCATTTAATAAAATAAATAATTATTGGGATAAGCGGAGTCCCGTTTTCCTCCATGACGTAGTCAAAAATTCAATAACAATTCATTTGTTTGAATCCTAATAAGTCAAAGTGTGAAGAAAGAAACGTCAAAGTGTGCCGGGTTCTGTATTTATTTAAAATGATTCTTTGCGGACGCCATGCGGTTTGGTTGGCGGGAATCAGTCATTTATTCGACGTGCCCTCCGGTGCACAACAGGTGTTTGTTCTTGAGGATGTGAGAGGTGGAAAAGTTAACTGTCACGGAGTGCAGCTTGAAGGAGAAGTCTCGGTGAACGAGCGTACATATATATTTAATGTGAACCAGAGGCCGCGAGAGGTAAGAGCTCTCGGTATTATATATTAGGTGGCGACCCATGGACCTACATTCGTGGTTGGCGCAGACTAGAGAAAGAAAGAAGGAGAGAAAGAGAGAAGAAGAGCACTGACTCGTGTGGGGCTCATCTTTGACACTCGAACCGGGTCTGTCTTTGCATATTGAAAATTACACATACTCGAATCAAAATTTTCGAGCCGCGTTCAAACCCCAAAATAAATGCCTCCTTCCCCGAGTAAAGATCGGCGATAGTGGATTATCGGGTACCTAAACGAGGGTACAATACGTCAGGGCCTCCGATGAACCTCCCGAATGGCAGAAACTGGACATTGTCACTCAAAGGAAGGACAATGCAGAGCGCAACTGAATCTGTGAAACCCCAGGTGGGCCTACTTTGGGCGCTCCCGTAGAACCTACTGGCCCTCTTTTGGCCTACTATAGGCGCACTGTAGATCCTCTGGACCCACCATTCAGCCTACTGTAGTCGTACTGTAGATCCTCCGGATCCTCCATTCAGCGAAAACGTGTTTATTTCGTCATCGAACGGGTTACCGATCAGGCCACAATGGAGTGTTGATGGAGCAAATATCGAATTTGGTCTCAAAGCAGGTTAAGTGGGGTCGAGGCAGCGAAATTGAGATCGGAAGCAGGTGGAGGAGGCCTGTGTTTTGCACGTTTGACTGAAACTGGGGGTCGAAAGAAGGTTTGGGAGGACTAACAGAGGCTACGCTGGATCAAATGGATGCCTCTTCATGGCACTGAACTCGACAAATGGGGTTTGGTAGGTTCAACGAAGGCTGGCGGCTTGTGCATTACAATAGAAATGGGTCCTGCGAGTTTTCAGAGGCGGCCATACATTTTGACTCGGGATAGCTTTTGTAATATTTTCAAGCTTTGACGAACCTTTCACCGAACAGCTCATACGGAACTTTTCAAACTTTTTGGAAAAAATTCTAGCCCATGCTCTCGATTTCGTCAGGTCTTTTAAAGAGATAACATCAGTATTTCAATTGATAATTTCTCAAATATAACCACTAATTCGACGAATTGAATTGACGTTTTTAGAATACGACGAAAATAGAATGGTAGCGAAAGAAGATTGAGAAAAAACATTTCATTCCTCTTTATTTTTGTAGCTGTCGAATCGAAGTTTTTCTGTCTGTTTTTTTTGTGTGCTGTACCTATGCATGCCGATATATTTTTTATATATAATAAAACAATAATTACCTACAAACAAAAAGTTCAGATCATTCGTTTAACTTCCGGAATGAATGTTATGAGGATTTTGACATCCTTTTTTCAAAATACCGTCAAAAGTAGATAGATCCTAGCAGAGTATTAAATCTTTTAAATCTGGATATATTTGTCAGAATTTTTTTGCACACTCGAGAATTTTGTGGACAAACATTTGATGGTATTTTCCAAATTCAGTTTCTCAAATGTCTGGAGAATCCACAAATGTTTTATTCAATGCGGACATTCAGAAAATGATGTCAATTTATTTACAACTCAACAAATGGTCTCCCGTTTCTCTTTTATCGTCTTTTGACCCGAAATGATATTTTTTTTCTGGTGAATAATAGCTGTTGGAAATATGTTCTCGACATACTGCAAGATATATAATTCTGTAATTTTGATAGGGCGTATCGATGATTCAAATCTTGTGCCAACGAGGAACAGAATTAACTACGGGAGGTAGGTTAAACCTCGCTTTGGGCAAAAATACCATCGGTGAAACGTGTATAATTGAAAAACGTGCTTTACGAATCTCGACTTTCGTTCACTGACCGAGCGCAACGTCGTACGAAAAATATGTACGGCACTTTCAAATATGACAGATCACCCGAGAAAAGCATGGATAATATATAAATATATGAGACCTGGTGCGTTGGTCTAGTGGTTAGCGTGCTGGCCAGCGGATCAGGAAGTCGCAGGTTCGAAAACCAGTCGCGTCACATTCGTCGTGAAATGTTTCCTTCGACATTTCTCAGCGAAAGACGACTAGTTCCATGACTGGGAGGCGAACTCGGGACCGGCTGTATCGGTATAGGTTTTCCGCAGGTTCCCTATGCCCATGGCAGATATGTCATGGTGTACACGATACAGAGGGGGAAGTCAGCCTCGCCGCAAGGTGGGGGGATGGGAAGGTAAAAGGGGGAATTGTGGAACGGGAGATATAGAGGGGTATGTGGGATGGGAGGTAGAACGAAGTTGTGGTGGGTTGGGGCACGTAAAAAGGGGAAGGCCCTGTACGACTGGAACAAACCAATATATATATATGTATATGTATGAGAAATATCGTACCATTCTAGCGCCGTTTATCATTATAAAATTACAGATGGAAATTGATGTGCGGTATCGATGTTCACGTTATAAATCTAGGCATATACGAGAACGGCTACCAAGCACTGGGGCGAAGAGAGTAAGTGTCTGTCGAGCGAAGAAAGCAACTAAATTCATGAATTTTATGATGCAAGAAGAAGCGAGGAAAGAAGCTTGCGTGCGTGCAACCGTATAAATATCGGTTTTCCTCTTTCCGGTTTTCCCCATTTTTTCGCTCTTCACTCGAAACTCCATTATATATATATATATATATGGGGAGTGGGAGGGTGTTACTAGAGTATTTTTGGGTGCTGTTGGTCGATCTTTTATTACCACGGATGGAGTATAATTTGGAGTATAATAGACACATTATAGTAAGCTCTGCCCGAGACGTGAACTCATTTTTTACATTTATTTAACGAATATGCATAAAGAACTAAAGCCCCTTCAGCTCTCACAAAAAATGCTAATTCTAAGAATTTTTTTATACAATCAAAGCAGTAATAAGCTGAATTGAAAGTTTTATTATACATAGTTTTACTTGTACAAATCGTGTTTTTGTAATTTTTCAAATGAAAATGTCGTCAGAACCCAAGATCCCAGAGTATACTGCTCGTGTCAAGTGTTCCGCGGCCGGAAAGATTTCTCTTACTTTTCAACCTAGAACAAAAACCTAAAAAATCTTAAAAATATATACACAATGCAATGGAACTGCGTACGGAAATAAGAAAATAGCGTTTTTTAAAACGGTAGTGCAAATTTGAATTAAAACTTTTATTTTCGAGCAAAAAATCAGATCAGTTATTTTTTATAAAAAAAAATCACAATAACGAATCGAGAATTCTGTCTGAAAAGATAACGTTCGAAGTTTTAAGTGAATCAGTGCATATTTGGCTGAGTTACGTTTCCGGGCAGTTTAAAAAACATAATTTCGAGAAGAATGCGTTTAAAGTTTTAACTAACGTTAAGCAATAGAAATTTTTCGATTTACCTTTAATCTGCAATACCAGCAGCATATATTTCACCTCCCAAATTACCCTTTTCTTTTCTGAAAATTTGAAAACCCTTGAGTGGCTTTGCCCGTTAAAGTATTCCATGACAAATCATTTTCTGATATCCAAGTTTACTCACAATTTTTTCCCATTTGATACGCCGACCAGAATCACTGAAAAGCATAACAAAACTTATGTTTCAAAGTAACACAAGCTAAAAAAAAGCAAGTTTACGAACATCGTGAAAGTTGAGGATGGGTTCATCCCCCTTAAAAACATGAAAATCCTGTATAATGGCATCTATCAAGGGTTCTTAATTATTTAAAAAATATTTTCCCTATTTGCATCGCGGTAATTATGAATGAACCGCTCACGGTAAAAATCCCATGCTTTTCATCGAGCAAAACAGAATGAAAAATCGCGTTGAGGTCGGTTTCCGTAAGCTTATTGGGAATACACATATAATTGTAGTAACAAATTAAGCCCTGAATACGTTCGAGAAGTTTGCGAATATGTTGCTTATGGAGCTGCACAACAAATACCATTATAATTATCAATATTTGAGACGCAACATATTTCGAATAACGTGGAAAATCTGGCAGATAGATCCTTGTCAAATTTAAAAGCGGTATTCTTCTTTCTTTCTAAAATGAATTATTTTACAGTAACCACTCACAGTAAAATAATTTACCGTGAACTATTCGAGTTTTTGAACTGAAAACTTGCAAAAATATGGGGAGAGGTTTACAAAAAATTATATAAATTATATAATTGTACCGTATTTTTTAGAGACCAGGGTAAAAAATAAAATTGTATTTTAATATGCATTCGATGCGGAATATTCGATTATCATTACTCGGAAACAACTAGTGAACCAAAAACAAGTAAAGTTGAAGATTAGCCAGAGATTTTGAAATACAATTTATAGAGAAATTTACAAGTCTCCGGTAACAGTGATCGAGGAAACGATTCGATGACAAATCTGTTGGCGTTCGAGACACCGATCACTCGACAACTTCCTATATGTCTTTCGAGGTCGCAAACAGATTTCGAGCAGATACGGTACACCACAGAGTACACTACATGCACTTAATACCATAGACAGTGTCCAATTACAGCAGCGAATCGAGAGTCATTTTATGCGTACATAACGAGGTCGTTCAGATCTAATCAAAACATAACTTTACTAGAAATTGCCGCGAGCGGCGAATACGAGGCCTTCCAATAAACCCCACATCTATCCACCAATCGCCCAATTTTTTTCTGTCTTCATTTTTTAAAAATATGCTGCAATAATTTGACAATTGATCGTGCTATTGTTTGCACTAATTATGAATCGCGATAGTTCAACTTTCGAATTGGGCATTTGTAATGGAAAGAATTGCACTTATCATAGTGCTCGATTAAATGAGAATTTTAACTCCGACAGCCAATCATAGATAACCTAGTTTTGGAACGGGGTATTGTGAATACGCACGATTGTCTCCTTTCCAGAAAAACGTACCTCGTATTTTTATATTCACTTGCTGGAGACGCTTGAATATAATCTGTTCGTGTAATAAACCATCGACAATTTCCTGCAAACAAATACAAGTTGCCTTAAAATATTGCGCTTATTATTATTATCATAACATAATGAAATTTTGGAGAGTTTAATTGAAGTTATTCAATTATTGTTCCGTTTTCGTTCTCACTAATATATAACAATAATTTACCTATTCATCATACTTCTCTCTCAATAAAATTCTCCAAATATGGGTTCATAGGTAGGTTCCGCGAAGCAATGAACTTCAAACGCGTTTTTCACGAAATTATTTTTTCAAAATTGGTGACCACGATATCTCAGAAATTATTACCATAAATGGGGACTAAAATGTAACGCTGGCAAAACGCAAGCCATAATTTTTGGACGATAACACCGTACATGTGACCAACGCAGTATCGACATCGAAGACCCTCTAACTCGAAACATCGTGACGATCGAAGCAACGAGAAAATTGAGCTACCTCGGAATTACCATGCCGAGAACACTACAAATAGCACCGCAATCCTCCAAGACTTGCAATTACAAAATACGTCATCAACTGCCTTCAAGGCATCGCAGGAAGATACTCTGAAGTTGATGCACACGTCAAATGGCGTGTGATCCGTACGTGCGTTTGCCGTCAATAAATTATGGAACAAAATGTCTTTTACCACTATACAACAAAACGGCTCTAAAAAAACCGAGATCTGTTTCCAAAAAGCATTGAAACAGGCTGCTGGACTGCCAGTATCCTTGCCGACAGAAGATTTTTGGCAGATGGCTGACGACAAACCATTCCTTGTACGCCTTCACCAACTACACCGAAACGGGCTAGAGAATCTCCGCAACCACGCATGTCCTTACTTAAACGAACTGACACCAGACGACCAACGTCCATACGACAACCCAGCGGCAAAAAATAACATCCATAACTCAACCCAACCAATAAAACTCATCTTATAATAAAGCTCATTTCACTGTTAGACCAAGCAACAGAGATTTTTGCTTGACAAAAATACTAGCAGAATACCGACTGTGCCATCCCACGAAAGACAGTCTGTAGTTATATTCTGTTATGCTTCCTACTCACAACTATCATTTATTATTTTTTTATAAACATTCAAAAGGAAACATCGTGTTTTTTTCGTTTTTCGCTTGTAAAATAAAAACTAATGAAACAATCTTGGTGCTCTGAAAAGACGAATTGTAGAGAATCAAAATGCAAAAAAAATGAGCACTGGAACGACTCGATCGGATTATTCTTAACGGAGAAAAACTGAAGAACCAAAAAAATCAGCGTTTTTTTTTTCAAAAATTCATAACGCCGCCAATTTTTAAGTTGTAGCGTAGGGTCTCCGCGAGATAGTAGTGATTGATAGGTACTTTATGTGTGTATAACCCAGGCGGTGTCAGATAATTCGTTTTTGCATAATTGCAATTAGAATGTTAAACGCCTTATCTTGCAGCGTACCTGGATGCGTCATGGATAGTCCGATTTCATTTTTCCAAACAGATTTTGAAAGTAGAAGTATAGTACGACAAAACGTATATTTTCATTTTGCGTTGAAATGCTGTGAAACAGGTGAGAAATACTTGCAAACATTACTGAAAACGGACATGCACAGTATCCTGCAGTAACGGCAGAAATGCACAGTATCCAGCTAGTATTTTTGTCACAGAATCACTCATTATCTGCTCTATTGCTTGGCCTATGTAAATATCCATCCAATCACCCAACCTCACTAGATTAAGGCAAAATAATGTTGAAAAACAAACACAGACACACGCAAGTCGAAAGACAACAAGAACATAATGCATATATTCATATACGACACACTTACTTTCTACACCATAATAGTCTAGAGACCCTAGGCGCAAGAAAATTAAACATAGACAAGTAAGTAATAATAACAATAAATACCTTGAATAAAAAAGTGATATCTCAGAAATCACTACACCGATCAACTTCAAATTTTACGAGTTTCTTTTACATATCAAAAAGTAGTGTTTGAAGGGAGGAATTTTATTTTTCGACGCATATTTTTTTTTCTACAAAAATAGAGCCACTTACTCACCGAAAATCGATACTTTCACTGTAGACTGCGGCAATTTTTTCAAAAATGATTATTTTACTAAACCCTTCGTTCAAGCACTAGATAATTTCATGCAAAAATTAAATACTTTTGATTTTTTTATTTCGGTTGATTTGTTTCCGAGCAAAGGCGGCTTTTTAAACACAGCGGTCTGTACACACCATATATATAAATATGTTTTAATACAACAATGTAAAAGATACTTAAAACCATACTCTTTAATGTAAAAAAATATATATGAACCTGCACACGTTTTTACAGAATTCACGAAAATTCCTCGTTTTGCCGGCAACGAGCTAGGTGCAACGCGCTAAATGGGGAATCTTGATAGTCGAATGTTGGAACCGAGAATTTATGATTCAATAAATTGCACTTATTTTAATGTTCGATCGACAAATGACAAAAGACAAAGGGTTGTTGTGAATCCTTATTTTTTTCCTCTCCCGAAAAACGAATTTATTTTTATATTAACACGTTAGGGACAATCTGGCAAGGTACAGCAAATTATCGACACTTTTCATATAATTACATATATAAAATATAGTTTCGTAAAGTTTATTCAAAGATACCAGGTTTTTACACGATGTCTGAACGAATATTTGGAATACGAATAGTTGTATTAATCAACAGCATAGTGAAGAACAATTCCGCCTCCACGTGATAATGGTCGATTTTATATTTTTTTCTATCGATATTACCAATACATTACTTCGACAACGATTCTACCGCAATATTTATTATACACATCACTTGATCGAGTGTAATCAGGTGAGAAGGAAAACCTGTGGAATCGTCATTGATTATTTTATATCAGCGTGCACGTGGTGTGTATTTTTTTCCTGCGTCCATTGTTCGTTGTATGGCGGCACTGTACAGGTATACTTAGAATAATTAAACCCGGCATCTTATGGAACCAAGTAAATATTTTTGGACGTATGCAACGTTGAAAAAAGAATCATTTTTATTGGTGGCGATTGACTCTATACCATTCTCTATACACACTATACCATTTTCGCATTACAGTGAAGGCAAAAATAAAATTGCAATTTTACTACGAAACGTTTGACGATCACTTCTTCGACACCGTTATAATCCTCATCGCTATGCATCATCGAATGCACGCTTTGCAACATTGCCCGTTCGATATCATGCTTGACGATAGTGCTACGGAGCATCCATCTCTCGATCCTACATTTCTACGCTGCGGCTCTACTATTTGTATTCTACGATGATGTCTCGATAGTAAAGGCCTCGCTCGCGATCCCGATACGCTTCAATTTTACGTTACTGCACTGTAACGGTTCCTTTTTCGTCTTCGCCGGACTAACGTAATTTCTGTCAACGAATTGGGACGATTGGACAATTTGGTCAAGATTCAACGTATACGCGAGAGTATTATCTAACGGGAAAACTCTCGAATGCCAGAAATAAAATTCCCATTTGATGATCCAATCATACCAACCAATAAATTTCGTATCTCTTTTATACGAAATGCCTCATGCAAATGCGTTGTCTCGTGGAATATATGTGAAATGGAATTTTTTTTAATAATCGTGTACATGAGGTGGAGAATCTTACATGAGCTAATTCGTTTTCATAATTCGATAATCCGTTACAACATTTCATTTACTGATGCAATATGGTTGATCGCTTAAAAACTTATTTAATATCGATTAGCATGTGTTGTGGCGTAAAAAATCGGCTTCACCAAAAGATTGCCATTTCGCGGAAAAACAAATCGAGAATAGAGTATTCTCAAAATGTTAACATAATACAGTGAAATTTCAGTTATACGTTTTTCAAGGGGTACAGCTAGTATGAGGGATGGACGAGAATCACGAAGAAATGAAATAAAGTATGTTTCTGAAACTTTTTTTGAACATTTGAAACTGGCGATTGGAGCACAACTCGCGATGTTTTTTTAAATAACAGTACCTCTATTATGCTAATGTTTGGTTTTCTAATCAAACATTTTATTGGTAGTAATGAAGGAATCAGCTTACTCAATTTTTTCAGGCCGTATTCTAGAGTGAAACCCATTTTCAAGGTGATTTTTTAGGAATTACGTTCAGAAAAATGGTTAAAATATCAGTGTTAGTATTTCACAGTTAGAGGAAGTTTTATTTGCATCGCCTTTTCGGCTTTTCACAAAGCTGTTCCACTGTCATACATCGCTCTTTTTTACACTGTATCTTTTATTCGACAATCCCCCCCGCCCCCCATCTTACGGCCACAGCTGACTTCCCCCTCTGTGTCGTATTGAACATGACCTGTTCGTCATGGGCACAGGGAAACTGCGAAAAACGTGTACCGATATAGCCGCTCCTAAGTTCACCTCCCAGTCACGGAACTAGTCGTTTTTTGCCGAGGAAATGTCGAAGAAAAACATTCCACGACGAAAGTGACGCGACTGGGATTCGAACCCGCGACCTCCCGAACCGCTGGCCGGCACGCTAACCACTAGACCAACGCACCGGGTTCTATTTCACAGTTATATTTACACATGTTTGAAGTAACATGTTCAATTTTTTCAAAGCATTTTATTCGAATTTGTACATCATATTTGATGTTGGACAGGTCATGCACCGAAATTTTTTTATAGTCAGGCATTCCGATTGCAGCCGCCCTTGTTATTCGAAACAAACGATTTTTTAAAATTATATTCTTTACGAATGAGTAGAGGAGTAACGCCAGTTCTAACGCAGGGATCTCAGGGGCGAGCGGGGCGGGATGCCCGCGCGGGGTACCTGCGGTGTGACGTTACGGCGGGAAGGGCCAGGTAGCGGGGGAGCGAGACGGTGTCTCCGGCGGAGGGGGGGGGGCTGGAGTCTGCGATAAGAGATAACGCTACCATCGATGCGAGAGCGGAGAGGGGGGGGCCAATAGTGGCAGGTAAGCCTCGGAAACCCATAAACGTTTTGTAGTTTATTGTTTAACTCGGAATTATCAGCCTCATTATGGGCACATGCGTGGGAAACTACTATACGTGACTAGGAAAATTTCCACTAATGAGAAAACGCTAGCTGTCATATGAAGGGCGCTCTTTCAGAGACCCGTAAGAAAAAAAAAGCATTATTTATTGTATGCAACTGCAAGTATGAAAGGTGTTATTGTTCGATAAGACAATTCAACTCGTTGTGGTTTCATTCCGAACGATTACGTCAAGATGGTTACATGTGCGAGTATGTACGCAGTGCATCCAGCCAAGCACCCTCTGGACTTGACGAAAAACGAACTCGAACACGTCTCTAAGATCTTTCTCCTAAAGTATTGGAGTAGTTATATTGTTTTATTATGGGATAGTTTACCCGAACATCTTCGGAATGACAGTGAAGTGATATATCTTCCATGCACGAAGCATTATAATACGCCACAGATGAAAGATCACATCGATGGTCGCCCACCTCGACGTCGGGATTGAGAAGAGTGTTGTGGAAGGGGATATTCTCCTCGCGGGTTCTTCGAACGTGTTTGAACCCGTTCCACATGCATATGATTGGGCAAATGGGAACAAGTTAAAAAATCTGAGTGGAGGGGTTATTATAAGTCGAGAGAGGTTATATTTTCATGGACCAAGCTCAGACTGCACCATTCCACGACAACATCAACATCTTCAAAAAGAACTTTGAAATTTCCAACGAGAGTGCGTGAAAAAATGGACCTCTCGAGTATAAACAAAGTCAGCCGGATGGCGGAATTCCTCCCCACGAAGAAGCTATCAGAACTTCACGTCCAATCGGATTATCAAGTCTCCAATATGAGAGCTGTACAAACCAAGTTTGGAAAACGTTACGTGGTGGACATCGCGAATGAGTTCGCCATCTTCTTGCCAGCACGACTCGTGAAGGACTTCGATCAAGATCCAAAAATGTTCGAGGGTATGCTGCAACTCGCACGCAATGGCCGGCTCTACATGAACTACTTTGGTGGAAATTACAACAGCATCGAGTTCCATGGACTCTGAGCATGGTGGACAAAAAAACGCTTGTGAAGGCTCGGTGGAAACAACGAGGTCAACGGCTGTCAGTATCACCATCAGTTGTCACCATCGTAGAGTGCAACGAACGCTCGCATTACAATCAGTCGTTTGTCGTCTTCGTAGAGTTTTGTACGTTCAGTACAGACTATGTAAAAATGTATATAAAAAAACCTTTCATCGAATATATTGCAACACAAAATTTCTTTACAAATTGTATCCGCCGTAGATATAGGTAATAAATGGAGAAACGATATGTGATCAAATGTTCTTTATTCATTTACAAAAATCCCTCGCTCACACAACGCTTGGTATACAGTCAGCCAGCTTTTCAACGATTTTACATTCGCATTAGCGCAATTGTATTTTTTATTGAAGGAATGATGGGGGCATTTAAAGTGTGGGATTTTCGGCAACTTTTGCAGGGATAGACAGTCCAGAGTCTCCAGGTCGATGACTTTTGTTGGTGGATCCGTGAATCTTGATAGCCATGCGTACTTCTCGAATCGCTTCGCATAGATAATAGGAGCTCCTTCGAACATTCCTCGAATCAGCGTTCTAGCTGCCTCGTATGGTATGCCGCTGTGATCCCATCGTATTCCATGATAATTGCGTTCCACCCACTTGTTTGTCATTTTGTACTTGGCCGGTAAAGCATCCCAGGCAAATGGTGCAGCGAACAAGAATATCAGCGTTTCAGCGTTCTTCTCGTGGAGTTTGACGATGGACATCTCCTTTGGGACAAATTCGTTGATGCGTCTCTTGAACCCTTGCCCATCGACGATAAGCTCCATGTTGACTGAAGTGGGTGCGGGCCACAGGCATGAATTTCTACCAATTTTTTTTAATTCCACCACTAATTGGATTGTACTCCACAATACGATTATGGAGGATCATAATATGCTGAGGTTTGTGGTGGAATGTTTTTATTCAATTCAAATTCAAGTCGTACGTCCACAGAGCCAGACTTGAGAGAATCGTTTGTATACGAGTTGGTAGTCTTCGAAAGCTGTTTATAGCATGTCATTGTCATCGGTGTTTGGTCTTGTGAGAATCAACTCACTCACGAACGTCTTCGAACGCCTCTTGAACATCTTCGAACCCCTCTTGAACGTCTTCGAACATCTCTCAAACGTCTTTGAACGTTTTACGAACGTCTCGAATGACTTATGAACGTCTTTGAACGTCTTCGAAAGCCTCAGGAACGTCATCGAACGTCTTCAAAGATCTCTTGAATGTCAAGCGATGGTCGTGGAACGTCTCACGAACGCCTTTGACCATCTCTCGAAATCCTCGCAATCATCTTCGGACGTCTCACGGATTTATCTCGAACGTCTCATGAACATCTCTCGAACGTCTCATGAATATCTTTGGACGTCTCACGAATGTCTTTCAAACGTCTCGCGAACGTCTCTTAAACGTCTTCAAACGTCTCTTGAATATCATCGAACGTCTTTGAACGACTCTCGAATTTGTCACAAACGTCTCTCGAAGGCCTCATTGACGTCTTCGAACGTCTCTCGAATGTCTTCGAACGTCTTGAAACTTCTCTCGAATGTCTTCGAATGTCTTCGAACTTCTCTCGAACATCTATTCAACGTCTTCGAACGCCTCGCGGACGTCCCTTGAACATCTTCAAAAGTTTCTCGGACGTCTTTGAACGTTTAACGACCGTCTCATGATCGTTTTCGAAAGTTTCACGAATGCTATACGAATACCTTCAAACGTCTTTCGCACTCCTCACAATCATCTTCAGACGTATCACGAACGTCTCTGGAGCATCTTTGAACGTCTCACGAACGCTTTTGAACGTCTCCTGGAAGTCTCTCGAACTCCTCACGTTCGTCTTCGAACGTCTCGGGAACATCTCTTGAATGTGCCATGAATATCTTTGGACGTCTCGCGATCGTCTCTCGAACCTCTTCAAACGTCAGTTGAACGTCTCCTGAACAATTCTCGAACTCTTCACGATCGTCTTCAAACGTCTCACGAATATCTTTAAAAGTTTCACGAGCGACTTACGAACGTCTTCAAACGTCTCACGAACGTCTTAACATCCATTCAACGTCTTAGAACGTCTTGCAAGCGTCTCTCAAATGTCGTCGAACGTCTTCGAACGTTTTGGGACGTCTTTTGAACGTCTGCGAACGACTCTTGAACGTCTCTCAAATTTCTCACGAACATCTTCGAACGCCCTTGAACGTCTCCCGAACGTCTCTCGAAGTCTTCACGATCGTCTACAAACGTCTCACGAACATCTCTCAAACGTCAGACGAATATGTCTAAACGTCTCATGAACGTCTTACGAACGTCTATTCAACGTCTTAGAACGTCTCGTGTATGTCTTCGAACGGCTCGCAAACGTTTTCAAACGTCTTCGAACGTTTTGGAACGTCTCTTGAATGTCTTTGAAAGACTCTTGAGGGTTTTCGAACATCTCTTGAACGTCTCTCGAACTTCTCACGAACGTCTTCGAACGTCTTCGAACATCTCTCAAACATCTATTCAACGTTTTCGAACGTCTCGCGAATGTCCCTTGAACGTCTTCAAACGTCGCTTGAACGCCATCGAACATCTCTTGAATGTCTTTCGAACGTCTTTGAACGTCTCCTGAACGTCTCCCGAACTCTTCGCTATTGTCTTCGCAAGTTTCACGAAAATCTCACGAACATCTCACGAACATCTATGAACGTCTCACGAACATCTTACGAACGTCTTTAAACATCTCACGAACGTCTTCAAAAGTCACACGAACGTCTTACAAACGTTTCATAAAAATCTTAGAACGTCTCACGAACGTCTTTAAACATCTCACGAACGTCTTCAAACGTCTTCGAACATCTATTCAACGTCTTCAAACGTCTCTCGAATGTCTTCGAACGTGTCATGAACATCTTTGAACATCTCACGAACGTCTTCGAACGTCTTGGGAATGCCTTTGAACGTCTCCCGACATCTCACGAATATCTTCAAATGTCTCATGAGCATCTCTCGAACGTCCCTCGGACACGTTCTAACGTCTTACGTACGTCTCTCGAACTTCTTTAAACGTCTCACGCACGTCTTCGAACATCTATTGAACGTCTTCGACCGTCCCTGGAACGCGTTCGAACGTCTTTAAACGTCTCACGAACATCTCTTGAAGGTCTTCCAACGCCTTCCGAACGTCTATCGAACGTCTCTCGGACGTCTACAAATTTCTATTTAATGTCTGTAGACGTCTCACAAACGTGTATCAAATGTCTCTTGAACATATATCGAACGTTTACCGATGAATGTCAGTGAACATTATAAAGCGATTATATCAATTTAGTTTCCATCGAATTCCTTATAGAATAAATTTAGTTTCACTTTCGAAAAAAATATTTTATGCTATGTGTGATCCTACAACACAGGGGTGTCCATAGTGTCGACCGCGTCCGACCGGTCGACCACCTAGAGTCTATAAAACGGTTTGTAAAACTAGTTTAGACATTTTTCATTGAATAAATATATTTGGGTTTGTTTGGGTTTAAAACTGTTGCCGGCGGTAGACCGCCAGGGATATTTTGAATCATAGTGTCGACCGCACACTTGCAAAGCTTGGCCACCCCTGCTATACCAGATGATGTAATGAAGGCAGGGTTGGGGAAAATTAAAAAATACATAATGTGACATTTATTTTGTGTGCGAACCTTTATGAATCGACCATCAATTGAAGATCTTAATTACATTTTGTAATGCATGATCGTTTTTGTGATTTTCTCAACGTAGAGTAGAGTTTACACCTAACTTACTTGAGGCATCCTCACAATCCACATCCAACCTTGGAATACCTACATCATTTTTCATATTCAGTATATCAGCTAGCCATTCTCGTTTTGCATGACCCATAATATACACGATAGGACACATGTCGTCTAACGCTGGGTGAATTACTTCGGACATTGAAAAACGGGCGATACTTGAATATGAGTTTTTCCTCTTGGCATTTATATGAGTATTGACTTCTACAAAACACAACGAAACATTCATGCACCATAAAAGCTGCTTCGCAGATGAAAGAACCAAGGTATTTAATTTTTGCGCTGCCGGCGAGTAGAAAAATTCTATAGCGAAGGTCATTACATTATTCGACGACTTCAAACTTGCTAATATTCGACTTCATTTCAACTCGAAATCCTATCCTCCCGACGATCTGAATTTGGACTTTGACAATAAAAAAATGTATCATTGTGTTCGGTATGTACTCTCAATTTCATAAACCTTCGACTGTAATAACAATAATTCTTAGCTAACTATTACCAAGTTTCAATATAACCGTCCTGTCACAGTTATCGATTGCTCATGCCAGAACGAGTCTGTGAAAAATGCTACCGTAGACGTGCGAAAAGAGTTTGAATACAAGGAAGATTGACCACCATATACTACTGCATATTCTTTAATCTTGCACGATCACATTGTTGAATACTGTCCATTGACCAACATTGTCCATAAAAATTGTATAGATCAGTAATTATTTCCCCTCTGAAAGAGTAAATAATTTAAAAACAAGTTTCTTAAAGATTGACGTTAGTCATCAATTCGACGGCAGTATGGAAGAACGTGCTATCTCAAATTGTGATAGAAGAACGTGCTATCCCAAATTGTGATAGAACGTGCTATCTCAAATTGTGATAGAAGAACGTACTATCTCAAATTGTGATAGAAGAGCGTGCTATCTCAGATTATGAGAGAAGAACGTGCTATCTTAAATTGTGATAGAAGAACGTGCTATCTCAAATTGTGATAGAAGAACGTGCTATCTCATATTATGAGAGAAGAACGTGCTATCTCAAATTGTGATAGAAGAACGTGCTATCTCAAATTGTGATAGAAGAACGTGCTATCTCGAATTGTGATAGAAGAACGTGCTATCTCGATCAGTCAACATATTTTCATTGATACAGCACTGGTATTTGGGGCACCTCAGTATACAGAGCACTTTTTCTGTTAGGTTATTTAATTTTCTAATATGATTTAGCTCGATAATAGAAAAAAATTAAGATATGTTTGAATAAACAACTTTTTTTTAATCATCAATATAAATAAATATATTGATGATTAAAAAAAAGTTGTTTATTAAAACATATCTTAATGTTTAATATCGAGCTAAATCATATTAGAAACTTTTTTTTAATCATCAATACCTACTGTACTGTAGATTCGGGTTTTAATCATCAATACCTACAGTACTGTAGGTTCTATTTTTAGAACCTACAGTACTGTAGGTTCTAAAAATTCCATATAAATAAATATATTGATGATTAAAAAAAAGTTTCTAATATGATTTAGCTCAATAATAGATTAAGATTTAGCTCGATAATAGATTATGATTTAGCTCGATAATAAAAATTAAGATATGTTTGAATAAACAACTTTTTTTTAATCATCAATATATTTATTTATATTGATGATTAAAAAAAAGTTGTGTATTCAAACATATCTTAACATTCTTCTATTATCGAGCTAAATCATATTAGAAAATTAAATAACCTAACAACAGAAAAAGTGCTCTGTATACTGAGGTGCCCCAAATACCAGTGCTGTATCAATAAAAATATGTTGACTGATCGAGATAGCACGTTCTTCTATCACAATTCGAGATAGCACGTTCTTCTATCACAATTTGAGATAACACGTTCTTCTATTACGACTTGAGATAGCACGTTCTTCTCTCATAATATGAGATAGCACGTCCTTCTATCACAATTTGAGATAGCACGTTCTTCTATCACAATTTGAGATAGTACGTTCTTCTCTCATAATTTGAGATAGCACGTTTTTCTATCACAATTTGAGATAGCACGTTCTCCTATCACAATTTGAGATAGCACGTTCTTCTATCACAATTTGGGATAGCACGTTCTTCTATCACAATTTGAGATAGCACGTTCTTCCATACTACCGTCGAATTGATCTTGCCATCGTTTTGATCACACCATCTTCGTTATGACTGTGCCTACCATAGTTGTCCAAAATCTGTATCGGGCCATGTATCACACGCCGCCGACCACTTCGAAATTTTGAAATGCAATTTCTCCCAAACGGAACAACCAATTGGAATGAAATTTCTTGTGAGCATGCAGGACGCCAGCTCCGAGAGCATGGTTCTCGCCATTTTCCCAAATTTCCAAAAAAAATTACAGTTTGTGGTTACCATGGGATAAATTGTGAATTATTAACTATTTCATCGCATTTTCGGTAATTTGGAGGGAACCATGCTCTCGACCATGAAAAATCACACATTTCAAGCTTTGTTTCACTTGAGTTCATGAATAAATGGCGGAGAAAACTCATTTTGAAATTTTTTACATAAAAGTAGCAAAATTGTACCAACAAAACTCAAAATATTATCGACGGACACGATAGTCTAGTTCATCTGTTTTCTCACTGACAGCGCGCAGCTCGCATGGTTCCGTTTTTACCGACCGCGCTCGTATCCTTCCGAGACAGCAAATTGTTTTTTGACAGTCGGAAGCGGCACCCCTCGCGGAACATTGTATATTCGTTCGGTTCACATGCAGTTTTTTTTTCGAAATACGTTGTTGCGTGCGCCATACATTCGCAAGAATTCTAGAACCGGTCGGTTTATCCGCGATGTGTGAAAAAGGGTTTACCAGTATAGTCGTGAAACGTGCGTCGAATCGGCGAAAAGTTCACGTGATCGGCCGAATATTTGTGTACAGTGCGCAGATGACCAAGTGTGCCATTCCGAAACTGGGTCGTGAAAAGAAGTGCTCGAGAAGTAAAATGTCGAGCAGCGCAATTCCTAGAAGGCGGTTGCTTTGCGTATCGGTGAGTGCAGCGATTGTTGCTTTGCGTATCGGTGAGTGCAGCCTTGCCTGATCATGTGCCTGGTTATTTTTCAATCCCTGCCTCGTTATTGTTCAACCCATTCCCAGCGATCGGGTTATCTTACCTGTTGCCTTCCTTTCGTGTCTCGGGTTATCTGTTCTCGTTATTTTGTAATCCCTCCCCATCGATTCGGTTATTTTACCTACCGTCTCCTTTTTGAGTCTCGGGCTATCTGTCATCGTTATTTTTTGTGCCCTCCCCATCGATCGGGTTATCTCACCTACCGTCTTCTTTTCGAGTCTCGGGTTATCTGACATCGTTATTTTGTAATCCCTCCCCATCGATCCGGTTATCTTACCTACCGTCTCTCTTTCGAGTCTTGGGTTATCTGACTTTGTTATTTTGTAATCCTTCTCAATCGATCGGGTTATCTCACCTACCGTCTCCCTTTCGAGTCTAGGGTTATCTGCCTTCGTTATTTTTTAATCCCTCCCCATCGATCGAGTTACCTTACCTACCGTCTCCCTTTCGAGTCTTGGATTATCTGTTCTTGTTATTTTTCAATCCCTCCCCATCGATCGGATTATCTCACCTACCGTCTCCCTTTCGAGTCTCGGGTTATCTGTCCTTGTTATTTTTAGCTCCCTCTCTATCGATCGGGTTATCTCACCTACCGTCTCCATTTCGAGTCTCGGGTTATATGTCCTCGTTATTTTTCAATCCCTTCCCATCGATTGGGTTATCTTACATACCATTTCCCTTTCAAGTCTCGAGTTATCTGTCCTCGACATTTTGTAATCCCTCCTCATCGATCGGGGAGGGATTTGTTTAACTTAATTTAAAAAGGATGGAAATATGTCGCCACCCTTTCACAAGACGAGTCTCTAGCAAACGTTTGCTAGAAAGTTCAGCAGTAATAAAATTTCCACTGATTACCGTCGTCGAAATAAGAAATCGATTCGAGCCCATTTATTTAATCAATTACCGATCGTAAAATTCCACCGCTCTTTCGTAGAGGGAGACTCTAGTAAACTTCATTGCTAGAGACTTCGATCAGCAGATCTCTCTGCCGAAAATAAATCTCGCCAGAGAGAAAAAATTGTTAAACATATTTGTTTAAACAATAGACAGTAATGGATAAATTGTAGCACTCTCTTGCAGAGAAATCCTCCGGCGATCTCCATTGCTAATAAATACTTGCGTCGAAAAAACTGTCTGAGGTCAACCTTGGCAGAGAGATCGAATGCTGAACGTATTTGTTTCAACAATAGCCTTCGCCTGTAAAATGTCACCACTCTTTAGTTGAGTGAGTCTTCGGGCGATCTCGTTCCATCGAGAATTTTACCGAAGTCGAATGCATCGATGATACGCTGCATCAAGAATATAAATCGTCCTCGAGCTTATTTGCTTAAATTAATTTAAAAAGGTTGGAAAAACAATTCGCGATGGAAAAATTTTACCGCTCTTCCGTAAAGCGAGACTCTAGCGATCTTCACTGCTTGAGACTTCAAGCCACGGATAACCTGCCGAAAATAAGTCCCGGCAGAGAGAACAAATGTTGAAGATATTTGTTTAAACAATAGGCATTAATTGTTGAATTGTAGCACTCTCTTTCAGAGAGAGTCTCAAGCGATCTTCATTGCAAGAAAATGTTTGCCTCGGAAGACCTGCCGCAGGTAAACCTCAGCAGAGAGATCGGATACTGAACGTATTTGTTTAAACAATAGGCATGACCTATTGTTTCACTACCCTTGTCACGGCCTTTTTGTTGAGAGAGTCTCCGGGCGATCTCGTTAGTTCGAGATTTTGGCCGAAATCGAATGCATCGATGATAAGCTGCATAGAGAATATAAATCGTACTCGAGTTTATTGGTTGAAATTTATTTTGAAAGGTTGGAAAAAATGTCACTACCCTGCCACAAGTCGAGTATATAGCAAACTTTGTTTCCTAGAAAGTTTATCCGTAATCAAATTTTCACCGATGACCATCGTCGAATGAAGTAATCGATTCGAGCCCATTTGTTTAAACAATTCCCGATCGCAAAGTTTCACCGCTCTTCCGTCGAGCGAGACTCTAGCGATCTTCATTGCTGGAGATTTCGATCCGCGGAAAACCTGCCGAAAATAAATCCCGGCAGAGAAAACAAGTTGAACATATTTGTTTAAACAATAAGCATTAATTATTCAATTGTAGCGCTCTCTCGCAGAGAGTCCCTAGCGATCTCCATTACTTGGAAATATTTTCCTCAGAAAACCTGCCGAAGGTAAGCCTTGGCAGAGAGATCGAATGCTGAACGTATTTGTTTAAACAATAGGAATCGCCTGTAAAATGTCACCACTCTTTTGTTAGTGAGCCTCCGGGCGATCTCGTTAGTTCGAGAATTTGGCCGAAATCAAATGCACCGATGATAAGCTGCTTCGAAAACATATATCGTACTCGAGCTTATTTGTTTAAATTAATTAAAAATAGGCTGGAAAATGTCAGTACCCTACTACAAGACGAGTTCGTAGCAAACTCCGTTAGCTAGAAAGTTTTACCGTAATAAAATTTCCACTGATGACCGTTGTCGAAAAAAGAAATGGATTCGAGCCCATTTGTTTAAACAATTCGCGATCGAAAAATTTTACCGCTCTTTCGTAGAACGAGACTCTAGCGATCTTCACTAGAGCGGAGAACCTGCCGAAAATATATTCCGGCAGAGAGAAAAATGTTGAACATATTTGTTTAAACAATAGGCATTAGTTTGTCAAATTGTAGCACTCTCTCGCAAAGAGAGTGTCTAGCGATTTCCATTGCTAGAAAATTCTAGCCTTGGAAAACCTGCCGCAGGTAAACCGCGACAGAGAGAATGAATGCCCAATGCATTTGTTTAAATAATAGACATTGCCTATAAAATTTTACCACTCTTTTGCTGAGTGAGTCTCGGGCGATTTCATTCGTTCGAGAATTTGGCCTAAGTCGAATTCATCGACGATAAGCTGCATCGAGTATATAAATCGTGCTCGAGCTTATTTCGTTAAATGAATTACAAAACGATGAAAAAATGTCGCCCCCCTTCTGCAAGACGAGTCTTTACTAAACGCCGTTTGCTACAAGGTTCACCCATCATAAAATTTCCACCGATGGCTGTCGTCGAAAAAAGATATCGGTTCGAGCTCATTTGCCTATACAATGTAACAAAGTTTCACCGCTCTTCTGCAGAGCGAGGGCATACCATAGGCACTAAGCCTGTGTGTGTGTGCATTGCTCGATACACACACACACGTATATATATAAGGTGTGTTCGTTACGACCGAACAGCGTACGAAAACGTTATTTTGTTTCTCCACGCGGTCGGCGTAGCGAGAATACACACCAATACACGGGACCATAGTGAGACGTGTTTTTTTTTTTTTTAATTTTTTATTGATATAAGGAGAGGGCTTCGGGATTAGCCACCGATACAGCCTGTAGAGAGACGTTGTGTAGATATTGAGCGCGGTTCCCTCTGGCGGCAGATGCTCGTAGCTAAAACTGCGAGCTCTGCACTACCGCCGTAATGGGACCCCGCGTCGAAATTTCGTGGCGTGTGATACATGCCCTTAAGTATCGAAAAACCTTTCATTACTCGATATCAAAGTATCAAGCTATTTTTGGAGATCGCGACTTTTGTATCTAGTAACGAAAATGTATACGATACTTGATACTTTTGTATCGAGTAACAAGTATATAAATAAATAATTTTGTTGAATATTCTCAGAATAAAAAAAATAATTTGTTAATAACTTTCGAATATTTTTATTAATCAAAATGACTGTGCTTAGTATCTTACATATGATTGATTTTTCATATTTTTATAGAATTGCTAAGTACTTGAAATTCGAGTTCTATTCTATTGTTGCTGAAATAATACCTACCATACATCCTTAAGAATGTATAGGAGGTACATCACAGTAAAAAATTAAATTTACAGATCATTTCTACGCGTAACGAGATAATCAGAAAAAAATAAATTACTAGGAGATATTAAAAATATTGATCTTAAATAATAATAGTATTAAATAGTTATACAGAAAAATGTTTATAAAACATTTTTAGAAAAAATGTTCTGAAAAAATAGTTTTTTGTCATTTGAAATGAAATTATTAAGGTTTCCGAATGCGTATAAATTTTTCAAGAGTTTTTTCATCGTTTTGAAATCGTATACATTTTCGTTACTAGATACAAAAGTCGCGATATACAAAAATAGCTTGATACTTTGGTATCGAGTAACGAAAGGTTTTTCGATACTTGATACATTTGTATCGAGCAAAAAGTAATGCCCAATACAGATTTTGGACAACTATGGTAGGCACAGTCATAACGAAGATGGTGTGATCAAAACGATGGCAAGATCAATTGATGACTAACGTCAAACTTTAAGAAACTTGTTTTTAAATTATTTACTCATTTAGAGGGGGAATAATTACTGATCTATACAATTTTTACGGACAATGTTGGACAATGGACAGTATTCAACAATGTGATCGTGCAAGATTAAAGAATATGCAGTAGTATATGATGGTCAACCTTCCTTGCATTCAAACTCTATTCGCACGTCTACGGTAGCATTTTTCACAGACTCGTTCTGGCGTGAGCAATCGATAACTGTGAGAGGACGGTTATATTGAAACTTGGCAATGGTTAGCTAAAAATTATTGTTATTACAGTCGAAGGTTTATGAAATTGAGAGTACATACCGAACACAATGATACATTTTTTTATTGTCAAAGTCCATATTCAGATCGTCGGGAGGATAGGATTTCGAGTTGAAATGAAGTCGAATATTAGCAAGTTTGAAGTTGCCGAATAATGTAATGACCTTCGCTATAGAATTTTTCTACTCGTCGGCAGCGCAAAAATTAAATACCTTGGTTCTTCCATCTGCGAAGCAGCTTTTATGGTGCATGAATGTTTCGTTGTGTTTTGTAGAAGTCAATACTCATATAAATCCCAAGAGGAAAAACTCATATTCAAGTATCGCCCCTTTTTCAATGTCCGAAGTAATTCACCCAGCGATAGACGACATGGGCCCTATCGTGTATATTATGGGTCATGCAAAACGAGAATGGTTAGCTGATATACTGAATATGAAAAATGATGTAGTTATTCCAAGGTTGGATGTGGATTGTGAGGATGCCTCAAGTAAGTTAGGTGTAAACTCTACTCTACGTTGAGAAAATCACAAAAACGATCATGCATTACAAAATGTAATTAAAATCTTCAATTGATGGTCGATTCATAAAGGTTCGCACACAAAATAAATGTCACATTATGTATTTTTTAATTTTCCCCAACCCTGCCTTCATTACATCATCTGGTATAGCAGGGGTGGCCAAGCTTTGCAAGTGTGCGGTCGACACTATGATTCAAAATATCCCTGGCGGTCTACCGCCGGCAACAGTTTTAAACCCAAACAAACCCAAACATATTTATTCAATGAAAAATTTCTAAACTAGTTTTACAAACCGTTTTACAGACTCTAGGTGGTCGACCGGTCGGACGCGGTCGACGCTACGGACACCCCTGTGTTGTAGGATCACACATAGTATAAAATATTTTTTCCGAAAGTGAAACTAGATTTCTTCTATAAGGAATTCGATGGAAACTAAATTGATATAATCGCTTTATAATGTTCACAGACATTCATCGGTAAACGTTCGATAGATGTTCAAGAGACATTTGATATACGTTTGTGAGACGTCTACAGATATTAAATAGAAATTTATAGACGTCCGAGAGACGTTCGATAGACGTTCAGAAGGCGTTTGAAGACGTTCAAGAGATGTTTGTGAGACGTTTGAAGACGTTCGAACGCGTTCCAGGGACGGTCGAAGACGTTCAATAGATGTTCGAAGACGTTCGTGAGACGTACGTAAGACGTTAGAACGTGTTCGAGGGACGTTCGAGAGATGCTCATGAGACATTTGAAGATATTCGTGAGATGTCGGGAGACGTTCAAAGGCATTCCCAAGACGTTCGAAGACGTTCGTGAGATGTTCAAAGATGTTCATGACACGTTCGAAGACATTTGAGAGACGTTTGAAGACGTTGAATAGATGTTCGAAGACGTTTGAAGACGTTCGTGAGATGTTTAAAGACGTTCGTGAGACGTTCAAAGATATTTATGAGACGTTTGTGAGACGTTCATGCGACGTTTGAAGACGTTCGTAAGATGTTTAAAGACGTTCGTAAGATGTTCGTGAGACGTTCGTGAGATTTTCGTGAAACTTGCGAAGACAATAGCGAAGAGTTCGAGAGACGTTCAGGAGACGTTCAAAGACGTTCGAAAGACATTCAAGAGATGTTCGATGACGTTCAAGCGACGTTTAAAGTCGTTTAAAGGACATTCGCGAGACGTTCGAAAACGTTGAATAGATGTTTGAGAGATGTTCGAAGCCGTTCGAAGACGTTCGTGAGAAGTTCGAGAGACGTTCCAGAGATGTCGAAAACCCTCATGAGTCTTTCAAAGACATTCAAGAGACGTTACAAAACGTTCGAAGACGTTTGAAAACGTTTGCGAGACGTTCGAAGACATACACGAGACGTTCGTGAGACGTTCTAAGACGTTGAATAGATGTTCTTAAGACGTTCGTGAGACGTTCTAAAATATTCGTGAGGCGTTTGAGAGATGTTCGTGAGACGTTTCTAGACGATCGTGAGAACTTCGAGAGATGTTGATGAGACGTTTGTAGACGATCGTGAAGACATCGAGAGACGTTGGGGAGACGTTCAAAGGCGTTCGAAGATGTTCGTGAGAAGTTCGAGAGACGTTCAAGAGTCGTTCGAAGACGTTCAAAAGACGTCCCAAAACGTTCGAAGACGTTCGACGACATTCGCGAGAGGCTTGCGAGACGTTCTAAGACGTTGAATAGATGTTCGAAGACGTTCGTGAGATGTTTAAAAGACATTCCTGAGACGTCCAAAGATATTCATGAGACGTTCGAGAAATGTTCTGGAAACGTTCGAAGGCAATCGTGAGGAGTTCGAGAGACTTCCAGGAGACGTTCAAAAACGTTCGTGAGACGTTCCAAGATGTTCATGAGACGTTCGAGATAAATCCGTGAGACGTCCGAAGATGATTGTGAGGATCTCGAGAGACGTTCAAAGGTGTCCGTGAGACGTTCCACGACGATCGCTAGACATTCAAGAGACCTTTGAAGTCGTTCGATGACGTTCCTGAGGCTTTCGAAGACGGTCAAAAACGTTCGTAAGTCATTCGAGACGTTCGTAAAACGTTCGAGAGATGTTCGAAGACGTTCAAGAGGGGTTCGAAGATGGTCAAGAGGCACCACAAACCTCAGCATATTATGATCCTCCATGATCGTATTGTGGAGTACAATCCAATTAGTGGTGGGATTAAAAAAAAAATTGGTAGAAATTCATGCCTGTGACCTGCGCCCACTTCAGTCAACATGGAGCTTATCGTCGATGGGCAAGGGTTCAAGAGACCCATCAATGAATTTCTCCCAAAGGAGATGTCCATCGTCAAACTCTACGAGAAGAACGCTGAAACGCTGATATTCTTGTTCGCTGCACCATTTGCCTGGGATGCTTTACCGGCCAAGTACAAAATGACAAACAAGTGGGTGGAACGCAATTATCATGGCATACGATGGGATCACAGCGGCATACCATACGAGGCAGCTAGAACGATGATTTGTGGAATGTTCGAAGGAGCTCCTACTATCTATGGGAAGGGATTCGAGAAGTACGCATGGCTATCAAGATTCACGGATCCACCAACAAAAGTCATCGACCTGGAGACTCTGGACTGTCCATCCCTGCAAAAGTTGCCGAAAATCCCAAACTTTAAATGCCCCCATCATTCCTTCAATAAAAAATACAATTGCGCTAATGCGAATGTAAAATCGTTGAAAAGCTGATTGACTGTATACCAAGCGTTGTGTGAGCGAGGGATTTTTGTAAATGAATAAAGAACATTTTGATCACATATCGTTTCTCCATTTATTACCTATATCTACGGCGGATACAATTTGTAAAGAACTTTTTGTGTTACAATATACTCGATGAAAGGTGTTTTGTTATATACATTTTTACATAGTCTGTAGTGAACGTACAAAACTCTACGAAGACGACAAACGACTGATGGTGATGCGAGCATTCGTTGCACTCTACGATGGTGACAACTGATGGTAATACTGACAGCCGTTGACCTCGTTGTTTCCACCGAGCCTTCACAAGCGGTTTTTCTCCATCATGCTCAGAGTCCATGGAACTCGATGCTGTTGTATTTTCCACCAAAGTAGTTCATGTAGAGTTGGCCATTGCGTGCGAGTTGCAGCATACCCTCGAACATTTTTGGATCGTGATCGAAGGCCTTCACGAGTCGTGCTGGCAAGAAGATGGCGAACTCATTCGCGATGTCCACCACGTAACGTTTTCCAAACTTGGTTTGTACAGATCTCATGTCGGAGGCTTGATAATCCGATTGGACGTGGAGTTCTGACAGCTTCTTCGTGGGGAGGAATTCCGCCATCCGGCGGACTTTGCTGATACTCGAGAGATCCCTTTTTTCACGCACTCTCGTTGGAAATTTCAAAGTTCTTTTTGAAGATGTTGATGTTGTCGTGGAATAGTGCAGTCTGAGCTTGGTCCATGAAAATATAACCTCTCTCGACTTATAATAACTCCTCCACTCAGATTTTTTAACTTGTTCCCATTTGCCCAATCATATGCACGTGGAACGTGTTCAAACACGTTCGACGAACCCGCGTGGAGAATATCCCCTTCCACGACACTCTTCTCAATCCCGACGTCGAGGTGGGGGACCATCGATATGATCTTTCATCTGTGGCGTATTATAATGCTCCATGCATGGAAGATATGATATCACTTCACTGTCATTCCGAAGGTGTTCGGGTAAACTATCCCATAATAAAACAATATAACTACCCCAATACTTTAGGAGAAAGACCTTAGGGACGTGTTCGAGCTCGTTTTTCGTCAAGTCCAGAAGGTGCTTGGCTGGATGCACTGCGTACATACTCGCACATGTGAACATCTTGACGTAATCTTTCGGAATGAAACCACAACGGGTTGAATTTTCTTATCAAACAATAACACCTTTCATACTTGCAGCTGCATGCAATAAATAATGCATTTTTTTCTTATGGGTCTCTGAAAGAGCGCCCTTCATATGACAGCTAGCGGTTTCTCATTAGTGGAAATTTTCCTAGTCATATATAGTAGTTTCCCACGCATGTGTCCATAATGAGGCTGATAATTCCGAGTTATACAATAAACTACAAAACGTTTATGGGTTTCCAACGTTTACCTGCCACTATTTGACCCCCCCTCCTACTGCTCTCGCATCGATGGTAGCGTTATCTCTCATTGCAAACTCCAGCCCCCCCCCCCCCCCCCCTCCGCCGGAGACACCATCTCGCTCCCCCTCTACCTGGCCCTTCCCGCCGTGACGTCACAGCGCAGGTACCCCGCGCAGGCACCCCGCCCCGCTCCCCCCTGAGATCCCTGCGTTAGAACTGGCGTTACTCCTCTACTCGAATGCGTTTATCGTTCGGCCTCCTGATAAAAAATTTTGCAAAAGTTTAAGATGTTACTTTAAACATGTATAAATATAGGAGAAACCGGGGCATACGGGCTCCCGGGGCCAAATGGACATGCTCGCTCCCCCGCCGAATTATGTCCCGACATGTTCGGCACTAGTTGTATCGTGTGTAAGCCGGTCCCGCGCAAGCGAGATAGTGGTTGAGTGTGAAGTAGCTCCGCGTTTCTTGCCGACAGACAAAAAATACATAAGTTATTGCATTTGATATTATTTTTCAATTTTTCGTTTGCTTTCTGTTTAATTCGTGAATGTGTCAAATGCTGAACTATTCAACTGGTTACTACGACCAATTATTTAACTAAGTAATTAACAACACAGTTTAATTAATTGAATATTCTTTCGATTTGGTTTACGTTTTCTTTTTTACGACCTCCGGGGCATTAAGGGCGGGGTAAAACGGCCAGGGTTAAATGGGCATTGCAGGTACAATTATGGTTTGGCACAACAAACAAAAGACAGATCGTGGCAAATGGGATATGGCGAAGATGGTAGCAGCCGTGAGGAATGTAACAAGCGGAACACTAAGCTGTAAACGAGCCTCTGCAGAGTATAATGTACCACACTCAACATTACAACGAAAAATGGCGGAATACAAAGAGAAACAAAGGTTAACCCTAGAAGGAGCATGCGGGGGCCATATGGACCCCACGCCCATTTCAAAGTACGCTCCTGAAATAGTTGACGAATTTTAACAGAGTCGGACCCCCACCCCCTCCATAACTCAGTTTAACTCTCTGGCCATCGAGCCTACTCGGTACGAGCGCCCGGAAGCCATCAGTTTTGACGCAGTGCTTGTGATAATAAGGTCTGGGGGCCAAGCGGACCCCACGTCCTCTTCTGCGTAAGCAGTTTGTAGTGGTAAGTTGATTTGAGTTTCTTGGTTGAAGACAATAAATTATGCTTATTATCGCTTAACGACATGTAGCACACGTTCCGACCGCCTCGAAATTTTGAACCCATGTTTCTTCCAAACGATACAACCAATTGGGATGAAATTTGTTCTGCAATTGTAATATTGTTGCAACGAGAGCTTGATGATCGCCTTTTTCGTAAATTTTGAAAAAAATGTACAGTTTGTAGTTACCATGGGATAAATCGTGAATTATTAACTGATGTATCGATTTTCTGCAAATTCGAAAGCCATGAAGCTCTAGAGTGGCAAAAAACACCTTTTGAGCTTTATTTAAACTCATTCTATGGAAAAATGACGGAGAAAAATGGGTTCAACATTTTTCACATAAAAGTAGCAAAATTGTACCAACGAAGATCAAAATATTATCGACCGCCGCGAAGGTCTAGTTCATCTGTTTTCTGACTGGCGGCGCTCAGCTTGCTTTCTTTATCTTACCGACGGGGCTTGCAACCTTCCGGGACAGGAAATTGATGGGGAGATTTTTTGACTGATCAGAAGCGGCAGCCTTCGCGGAACGTTGTATGTCGGTTGCTTCACATGCAGTTTTTTTTTCAGAATACGTTGCTGCGTGCGCCATACATTCGCAAGAATTATTCCGAATTGGCGGAATTGTCCGCGAATGGTAAACACGGGTTTACCAGTAAGATCGTGCAACGTGCGTCGAATCACGTCGAACGTCACGTCGAAAGTGCACGTGATACTATCGTACGGCGTGGATTCACTGTACTAGTAATGCGTAGGGGAGAGTGGGACACAATGGGGGGGGGGGGGGCACTGTAAGTTACATGCGATTTCTCGGAGGTTTGTAGCTCGTAAAAACCGAAATTTTTTGTGTTGGACCGTGATTTATATTTAGTTTAGTCAGGCTTAAAAAATGTCGATAGCAGCTCACAAATAATTATTGGAAATTAAAAATTCATTTGGGACTCGGAAAAAAAAACATTTCGATGGTCCCGAGCGGGTCTATCTTATCTCGCTCAGACCTTTACGCAGTAGCATAATTGAAAGGGTCCCAGATGTACTAGCATAACTCTCGCGTCCTCCGCGAAGTATCGTATCTCGGCAGACCCTGTTCATTCTAACGCATCTCCGGGCGCGCGTGAGATCCATCGTATCTCCCGCAGCCTTAGAACGGAGTATCGTAACTCGCCGACTGCGATATGCTCTATCGTATCTCAGATGCACCAAAACGTTTCATCGTATCTACGAATCGCAAGTTTTCAGTAAACGCGGTTTGAAAGTTTCGCGTTCTCAAAAATAAAATGTCACTGAATCATCACAACATTTATGTCTAAATATTGCGCATTATACGCAGAATATTTTTTAGACATGAAAAGCGTTGTGAAAATAGAAACATAATATACTATTATCATAATATTCATCATATATTTCGGTCGAAAGGTCTTTGGTAGGCCTTCCCCCTGACAGCCGTCATGCTTCGACGAAAGGTCTTTCATTCAAATTATTAGCACATGTATGTGTGCTAATAATTTGTATGGAACTGTATGAAAAATAGCTGCTTGTAGAGATATACCTAATGCATATTTTTTTCTAATGAAATTGTTTCATACTATGTAAAGTTTTCGGAATAAAATTTAAAAATAAAATATCTTGTAACTGGTAATCAATTTTTGTTTCAAATAAAATCGCGAAATCTCAGTCAATTTTCAAACGAATAGATATAGTGATAACCGTAATACAATTCTTGTGTCGCCCAATCTCAAAAGGTGTTAATAATATCATTACGATTATTATTTTTCTATATTTCATGATTAATTAATTATCTGTTTAAATCAATGAATTATTATATTATTTCCATTCACGTCATAATAATAACATACTTATAACTGTTATCGTTACATAACTTATTCTTTCATTGTAAGTCGTCGAGATTTTCGACGACTTACGATAGAGTAGAAACTAGAATGGAACTCAGAGCGCGGGGGGATACGATATCTTGTTTTACTTTAATTAATTACAGCACAAAAAATTATCAAAATAATTTAAAATTTTGTCTGGGCATTCTTCAAGCTCGAACGAACTTAGTAGTGATGTTTTTCAAAAATCACCAAATTTCGACTTACGATGAAACGTTTTGGTGCATCTGAGATACGATAGAGCATATCGCAGTCGGCGAGTTACGATACTCCGTTCTAAGGCTGCGGGAGATACGATGGATCTCACGCGCGCCCGGAGATGCGTTAGAATGAACAGGGTCTGCCGAGATACGATACTTCGCGGAGGACGCGAGAGTTACGCTAGTACATCTGGGACCCTTTCAATTACGCTACTGCGTAAAGGTCTGAGCGAGATAAGATAGACCCGCTCGGGACCATCGATTTCTTTTGCCGGGATACAATTTTTGTAGCGGCTCGGATTTTTGGTCCTATCAATAGTTTTATTATTTATAATGCACTCAGTGAGTTGTGTTTTTCCATTCATAGTTTAATTAATGGTTATTTTCATCAATAATCGATTATTTTACGAGGTACAATATGTCACCGAGTTGTAGGGCACAATGAGTCGACTCCCAATGTTGTCGGCAAATAATATGACCACAACGAAAAAGAGGAAACAAAGTAATGACGACGTTCAGAAGAAGCGCAATGTTTCACGAGGCACTGTGAGCCACATATAATTTCTCAGAGGTTTGTAGCTCGTGAATTTCAAATTTTTCTGTGTTAGACCGTGATTGATATGAAGTTTCGTCAGGCCTAAAAAAAAGTCAATAGAACCCCATACAAAGTTATTAAGAATAAAAAACCAATTTGAGCCTTTGAAAAAAAATTTGCTTGCCGGGAAAACGTCTAATAGAACCTTACTTTCTGTAGCGACTCGGTTGTTCGGTCCTAATCGATAGTGTTATTATATATAATACACTCGGTAGGTTGTGTTTTTCAAATTCGTAGTTTAATTCATCATTATTTTTATCAATAATCAAATATTCTACTAGTTTGGAACAATGTTTCATCGAGTTGTGGGCTGCAATGTGGCATCGCGTTGTGGGGCACAATGAGTCCTGCAATGTGTCATCGCGTTGTGGGGCACAATGAGTCGACGCCTAATGTTGGCAAATAATATGACCACGGCGTTGAGGTAAAAATGCGAAAAATGATATTTTTTTGCTTTAGTCATACATAAATTCACACTCTACCCATCTATCTGACACATTGTAGCCCACTCGTGGGGTACAATGAGGCGATCTGCAAATTTTTTTCGATTCCATAATTTTTGTATTTTTAATCTTTTTGCATAAGACTGTCTCGGGTTATCTGTCCCCGTTATTTTATAATCCTTCCCCGTCGATCGGGTTATCTGGCCTACCGTCTCCTGCTCGAGTCTCGGGTTATCTGTCCTCGTTATTTTCCAATCCCTCCCGTTTCGAGTTTCGGGTTATCTGTCCTCTTTATTTTTTATGCCCTCCCCATTGATCGGATTTTCTTACCTACCATCTCGCTTTCGAGTCTCGGATTATCTGTCCTCGTTATTTTTCAATCCCTCCCCATCGATCGGGTTATCTTACCTACCGTGTCCCTTTAAAGTCTCGGGTTATCTGTCCTCGTTAATTTTTATGCCCTCCCCATCGACCGGGTTATCTTACCTACCGTCTCCCTTTGAAGTCTCGGGTTATCTGTCCTCGTTATTTTTCAATCCCTCCCCATTCATCGGGTTATCTGACCTACCGTCTCGCTGTCGAATTATGAGTTATCTGTTCTCGTTATTTTGTAATCCCTCCCCATCGATCGGGTTATCTTACCTACCGTCTCCCTTTTCAGCTACAGGTTATCTGTCCTCGTTATTTTGTAATCCCTCCCCATCGATCGGGTTATCTTACCTACCGTGTCCCTTTAAACTATAGGGTTATCTGTCCTCATTAATTTTTGTGCGCTCCCCATCGATCGGGTTATCTTACCTACCATCTCCCTTTAAAGTTTCGGGTTATCTGTACTCGTTATTTTTCAATCCCTCCCGTTTCGAGTCTCGGGTTATCTGTCCTCGTTATTTTTTATGCCCTCCCCATCGATCGGGTTATCTTACCTACCGTCTCCCTTTCAAGTCTCGGGTTATCTGTCCTCGTTATTTTTTAATCCTTCCCCGTCGATCGGGTTGTCTGGCCTACCGTCTCCTGCTCAAGTCTCGGGTTATCTGTCCTCGTTAATTTTTATGTCCTCCCCATCGATCGGGTTATCTTACTTACCGTTTCCTGTTCAAGTCTTGGGTTATCTGTCCGCATTATTTTTTAATCCGTCCCCACCGATCGGGACGGGATTTGTTTAAATTAATTAAAAAAAGGCTGGAAAATTGTCACTATCCTTCCACAAGATGAGTCTTTAGCAAACCCTGTTTGCTAGAAAGCTCAACAGTAATCGAATTTCCACCGATGACCGTCGCCGAAGAAAGAAATCGATTCGATCCCATTTATTTAAACAATTCACGATCGCAAAATTTTACCGCTCTTCCGTAGAATGAGACTCTAGCGATCTTCATTGCTAGAGACTTTGATCCGCAGATAACCTGCCGAAAATAAATCCTGGCAGAGAGGAAAAAATGTTTAACCAATAGGCATAATTGTTAAATTGTAACATTCTCTCGTAGAGAGAATCTCTATCGATCTCCATTACTAAAAAAATGTTAGTCTTGGAAAACCTGCCGAAAGTAAACCTTGGCAGAGAGAACGAATGATAAACATATTTGTTTAGAAAATAGGGTTCGCCCGTCAAATTTCACCACTCCTTTGCTGAGCGAGTCTCGGGCGATCTCGTTCGATCGATAATTTGGCCGAAGCCGAATGCATCGATGATAAGCTGCATCGAGAAAATAAATCGTGCATGAGCTTATGTGTTTAAATTAATTAATAAAGATTGGAAAAATGTCACTACCCTGCCTCAAGACGAGTCTCTAGAAAACTCAGTTTACTAGAGAGTTCAACAGTAATGAAATTTCCACCGATGGCCGTCGCCGAAAGAAGAAATTAATTTGAGCCCATTTGTTTAAACAATTCACGATCGCAAAATTTCACCGCTGTTTCGTAGAGCGAGACTCTAACGATCTTCATTGCTAGAAGCTTCGATCCGCGGACAATCTGCCAAAAATAAAGCCCGGCAGAAAGAAAAAAAATTGATCATATTTATTTACAATAGGTATTAGATGTTAAATTTTAGCACTCTCTCACAAAGAGAGTGTCTAGCGATATCCATTGCCCGAAAATTCTGGCCTCGGAACACCTGCCGAAGGTAAACCTCGGCAGAGATAACGAATATTGAACCTATTTGTTGAAACAATAGGCATTGGCTGTAAAATTTTACCACTCGTGGGCTGAGTGAGTCTCGGACGATTTCCTTCGATCGAGAATTTGGCCGAAGTCAATTTCTCGACGATAAGCTGCATCGAGAATATAACTCGTGCTCGATCTTATTTGTTAAAAAATCTTATTAATTAAAATGACGGAAAAATGTGGATACCCTTCTACAAGACGAGTCTCTAGCAAACCCCGTTTGCTAGAAAGTTGAAGCCCAATCAAATTTCCAACGATGACCGTAGTCAAGAAAAGAAATCGATTTGAGTGCATTTGTTTAAACAATTCACCATGGCAAAATTTCACCGCTCTTCCGTAGAGCGAGACTCTAGCGATCTTCATTGTTAGAGACTTCGATCCGCGGTCAACCTGCCGAAAATAAATCCCGGTAGAGAGAAAAAATGTTGAACATATTTGCTTAAACAATAGGCATTAGTTGTCAAATTGTAAGAAAATTCTCGCTTTGGAAAACCTGCCGAAGGTAAACCTCGGTAGAAACAACGAATGCCGAACGTACTTGTTTAAACAATAGGCATGGCCTGTAAAATTTTACCACTTTTATGCTGAGTGACTCTCGGATGATTTCGTTTGTTCGAGAATTTGGTCGAAGTCAAATTCATCGACGATGAGCTCCATCAAGAATATAAATCGGGCTCGAGCTTAATTATTAATTAAAAGCTTATTAATTAAAAAAGGATGGAAAAATGTCACCACCCTTCCACACCCACATCATGAATTTTCCACCGATGCCCGTTGTCGAAAAAAGATATCGGTTCGATCCCATTTGTCTGTACATTGCAACAAAGTTTCACTGCTCTCTGCAGAGCGAGCGCATGTCATGAGGCGTAGCATGATTGCTAAGTCTAGTGTGTGTGTGTGCATTGCTCGATACACACACACACTTATTTATAAGGTGTTTCGGTGCGACCGAACAGCGTGCGAAAACGTTACATTGTTTTTGCTCGCGGTCGGCGTAGCGAATACACACACAAACACGCATAGCTATCGTTGCTATTCGGTCTCGACTCTTCGACATAGCGCGACGAATCGAGATCCCGTAGAAATCGAGCGTGGCGCCCTCCGCAGTGGTGACGGTAGCTCGCAAAACTGTGAGCTCTGCACTACCGCCGGGACGGGACCCCGCGTCGAAATTTCCTGGCGTGTGATACATGCCCTTAATAATAAAGTATACGCTTAATAATACCTATATAATAAAGTATAGGCCGTGAAAAGTATTCTTTTCACCCGGTTTTCCATAAGTTTGTTGTTTTCGCAGACAAAAGCGGGGCAATATACGTTGCGCAACGATATGGCCATACGACAGGCCTTGACAGCATCGGAGAATCAAATCTCAGCGCTTGATGCAAACACCCTCTTGAATCGCAGAGACTTCTTGAAACAGCTTATCATAGCATTACCAGAGCCTCATCTTCGGACAAGACTCAGTTTCCCTCGTTTGCGTCGGAATTTAAGGCTGTCGATCGAAGCAATCCTAAAAGATGCAGAAGCTGGAGTACCGAATCCGGAACCTAAAGGTCGGGCCCGATGCACTTTTTGCCCGAGATCTCTGGATCGCAAGGTCAGGGTGTTTTATGACACTTGCAAACGTGCCATATGTGACGAGCACAAAACCATGTCGTGCCCTGTTTGCAACGCCCGAACGTGAAAAAAAGGTTTTTCGAAGTTCAAATTTCAAATTTCAAATTTGAAAAAAAATGCGAATTTTTTTTTGAAAAAGTTCAAATTTTTAAGAAATGCGAATAAATCTTTATCGATATTGCTAAAATTTTTTTTTTACTGAATTATCCTTAACTTTTCCCATTTTCGAATCTCCAAAAATTGGCCACATTTATATGCTCAGAAAACTATACTTTTTTAAGAGAGCGCAACGGTAATATCTTTTTTCTGATAGTATATTGTGTCTAATTCAAAACCCTGCTTGGTTTTTTTCAATCGTTTGATTAGAAAAAAATGAGATTTTTTTGTTTGAAAAAAGTCATTTTGCATATTTTATTGTTTAAAGCACTTTTTCACGACTTTTAGTTTGACAATTGACTTTAATATACACCATTCTCTTCCTTGTTAAACAACGAAGAGATTCATCCTATATAAACCCAATTTCCGTTCATGGGGAGCGATCTAAACTAAGGAGACGCGTGGGTGCCACACGGACCCCACATGCTACCGGTTTCCCCTAACTGTGAAATACTAACACTGTAGATTCAACTAATTCTCTAAATTTAATTCTCAAAAAATTATCTTGACAAGGGGTGTTCACACTAGAATACGGCCTCAAATGTTTCGTCAGAATTTTCATTTAACATGAGTTTGTAACATTAGAGATTTGACGTTCTAGGTTAGTAAATATAACAGACATGTTCGTATTATAATAGGAGATATGTAATCACAGTTTAGTACATGTATACATAGTACGATTCCAGAGTTTCACAATGGATAAATAAAGGTACGGGTTGCAACATTTTTTTTATCCTTATCTGATTTTTTGTGTCACAGAACACTGATTAACGTTTAACTGAGAAAAATAGATTTCGAAACAGGTGCCTGTGACCATAATTAATAACGTATAAGCGCCCAAAAAGTATAAGTGATAAACGTAAAAACGAAACTTTATTACATTCTTTATAGGCAGAATCTGCCGGGGCCAGACAAATTTGACGTATACATGATGAAAACGTAAAAAGTGCAAAACGTATAAACGAGGTTTCACTATATCGTCTCAATAAATTGTATCTTAACAACAGTTTTTACACTGAAGGGCTCCGGTCAATAGTCAGTTTGCATTGGATGCATATGAATATATATGTATGTATATAAATTTCAATAAAAAGCACTCACTGCTGCTAAAACCGTTTTTTAGTCTCTGAATTTTGGTTTGGCGCACACGAGGAGAATAGTGCAGAAATTAAAATTACATCTATCGAGAATCAATCACGAAAATGATGCAATCTCGCGATGAAGAAAATAACTCGCGATTTTTTACTTTGTGAGCTTACAATTTTTTGTGTTATTACACGATGTCCACGATATTGGAATTTGAATGCGGAGGGCGTCAAAGCGGGTATTCCAATTCCAAGAATAATTATTTGAACTCCGCGCACATTAGGCAACCGAGCGTGCAAAATTGGATGTCAAGAGCTCCTGCTCGAGCTAACAAAGGAATATATATAGATGGTGAAGGGAGGATCTTCCATATGCTCACACCAGTTATTAACTGCGAATAGTTATATCCACCGACTATTCGGGAGCTTCCTCCAGGGGAAGATAAATGCTCGGGCACAATGTGTATTTGTGGGTGTGTGTATTAACTCAAGGCGTAATTCATTTCCATATAGCAGCGGAGTTCTAGCTCGTGAGTCCCTTCCTGCATTCCTGACGAGTCACCTCCTCTTGTACTTTTTCTTCTCTACCTCGCTCATAATAGACACATCTACAAAATTGGAGACTTTGTACGTTTACCGAGTACGCTTACATTGGAACTTTTTTTCACTAGAGGAACCGTCGGATCTGAAAGATCCGATTGAGTTCGAAAAAGGATTCATATTTGATACCTGCATTTGGTCGAGTAAGGGGCCAGTTTTGGTAGGTAGTGTTTTTTCAATGGTAGCTTCCTCGTAGAGGGCGATTCTTGAGGACAATGAAATGATAAGGAATCAATGCTCGAGTTTTAATCTGCATGATATTTTCACTAGGCCAACCCTCTGTGATAGTGTAAGTACGTAAAGAAAAAAAAAAATACGCCCGGGATTTGAAAATTAGAGAAAGGGGTTTTATAAAAAAAAAAAAAGTTCCCAAAATGCAAAACCCTCGAGTGATTCCGGCCGTACATCATATCGGCCAGCCATCAATAATACTCGTTGTGAAAAAAATGGAGCCCAATATCTCAATTTTTTTATAAAAAAAATGTAATAAACATCTAAAATAATAAAAATCTAAACATATAATCTTCCGCATTCGAAAAATTAAATATCTGAACTTTAAACCTTTTCATCGAATCTCGTCAAATTGAATCCTAATACTTCTACAGTAGTACTCTTCACATAAAAAAAAACATGTTTTTCCGGCATCTGAAAAATTGGTAAAGTTAGCACAGGGGCAAGAAAAATCAGTAAGCATGTAGCACGCACACACGTAACCGGGCATTTTTGGGGAAAGTGTTTTTTTATGTGTTGAAAGATTTCGAAAACATTTCCATTGTAATTTCGAAAATAAATGCATCTAGACAACTCTTCATCTGCGAGGAAGAAGAGATTATAAATTATCCTATTGATATCTACAGTTTACTTGCGATCTCGGCAAAACTGATTAAAGATTCGACAGTTGATGAAGAAAAGACCTGTTTCTTTTTTTAATACGGCTGCAATATCCCAGTCTCTACCACACTGCAGCGTTACCGATCCTGTGAAATTGGTCTGCATGATGCAGTTATGGGGCTTCAGTGAAATTCTTGAGCCCGCGAGCGTATAGTGGAGCCTCGCTAACTTTCACTACTCTACACAGCTATAAAATTGAGAGAGCCGTCCATAATTCTTTGCGAAGCTCATCGTTTCGATTATCGCGATCGACAAACATTTTGAAGAAAATCTTCATTTTCGTAAAAATGCTGTAAAGACATTGTGAATTACTTGAATGTAGTACAACTTTGGCAGTAAATAAACGACATCTTCTCATTTTGGAAATTCTGTCTGTCTGACCGAAGTTGGCGTTAAAACGGTTGAAGCTTTTGCCCTGAAACTTTGGTTTATGAAAACGAATACTTTCAGAATTTCTCTGCACTTTGCTTCAGCTAGAATCTGAGAAAATGCGATGTTCCTTTTTAAACGGACAGTAACGCGTAATACCTTTCTTCGTTTATGAGTAAATTCTACAGTAAATATTCAAGGTAAAACGGTTTTTTCAGCATTAATCATTATCTTACACTATTTTTTATGCTTTTTTTTAGGCCAATGTATAAGCGATGAAGATACCAATATGTATTAATGGATTACACCTAGCTCGTGGCTGGAAAAAAGACAAATTTTCGCGATTTTTTTTGGGGATAACGTGTGCAGGTTAATTTTTATCCATATCAAAGAGTATATTTTTAAGTATCTTTTACAATTTTTGTATTGAACAATATATTTATGAATGTGAAAGAAACAATGGTTTGTGCAGATCACTGTTCGAAAAATGTCCTTCGCGGTGACCACTGCTGCTCGAAAACAAATCCGAAATAAAAAAATCAAAAGGATTTTAGTTTTAGTATGAAATGATCTACTGCTTGGAAGAAGGTTTCAATAAAATATTGATTCCTGGAAAAATGGTCACAGTTCAAACTGAGAGATCGATTTTCGGTGAAAAAATGTTCGAATTTTCGTTGATAAAATAAACTATGCATCGAAAAAAACCTTCGTTCAAGCACTGCTTTTTGATACGTTAAATAAGCTTGCAAAATTTGAAGCTGATCGGTGCAGTGATTGTTGAAACATCGTCGTCAACAATTTGAAAAAAGTCATTATGAGAAAAACGCATTTGAAGTTCGCCGGTTCGCAGAACCTACCTATAAACGTCTGTATCTCCGATTTTTTGAGCGAATCGAATAATTTTCAAGTAAATTATAACTTATGACGTTTATTAAACACGGATAAATTTGGTTTATTTTTTATTCGGTTTTATTTAATAAATGATAAATGTATAGTGTGAGTTCTGTTGTGTACTTAGTTTCGCCTGTGGAAAATTATTTCTTAATTTATGTTTAATTTTGTATTAAAATATTTGTATCGGAAAAGGCGGGTTCTCTCAGCTTGCCCCAGGTACCCCAAGGGCTAGGCACGGCGCTGGGTTTCCGCTAGCAGCCTGTACTCGTCCGCAGAGCCGCGACAAATGTAACATTGTTTTATGTATGCATGTGTATTTTCATTCAGCTTCTCAATGAGTTTAATATCGAGTCTTTCGACTTCGTTTTTATCATATTGAAAGAATCAATGTTTTTTTCGCCCACGGAATATTCCTGTTCAGTTATCCGAATTTTCGATGATCTGAAAGGCGCCCGGTCCCAATTGATTCGAATAATCGACTCTCTACTGTACTTCCCACCCGTCATCTTTAATTCAAATTTATTTCCATAAAATTAAATAACAGAAAAATGGAAAAAAACTTTAGATAAATATAATTATTAAGACATTTAGTCCAAGAGCCAGGTACTTTTTTTCTGCAATCTTCTACACACCCCATTTTCTTGTTGGAATATGTTCGGGGATGTCCTCTGAGTGTAAATGTAAGTTGGCGGGACGGGGGGGTTGAGCTTCAGCCGCAATCTTGGAAAACACGTTTTATCAAATATTTCGTGGACCGTGCATCGTACGACAAAAATAGTAGCGATCATTTTCGTAGGTAATAAACTTCTCTACAACTTTTATTCAAAACTTTTTTCTGTATAGTGCATAGGTTTTTATTTATAGCGCGTCAAACTTTTTGCAACATGATTATTGCTAAATATACAGTTAACGGTCGATGAAACATTAAAAGTGGTAATAACCAAATTTGTAGAACATAAAATTTCCAATAAACTTTATTTCTAACTTATTTCCGTAAAATTAATACTTTAAGAGCTATAGCTTGGTAAACGTTGCACCGCGTGAATTATCAGTCGAAATATTGCTCGTAGTACACGGAAAACATTTCACAACACATAAAACGCCAAAAAGTGTTCAGATAAATGACAATACTTTCTAGTGAATGTATTAAAATTATAGTGGGAAGAACTACTAGTAATTTATAGATCTTTGTTAGTTGCATGGGTAGATGCAACATGGGGAATGTCTTATCATGAAAAATTATCAATATAGCAAAATACAATTATTTGTACATCACGTAAAATCATGAAAATTAATAATAATAATGATTATTATAATAATAAACAGAAGAAAAAGGTGAAGAAGGGGACAACCGAGTTCAATGGATGCAAATTAATTTTTTGAAATAAAAAACGGATTAAAACATTTAAGTTCATACAAAAAGTGGCGGCGCATTATTTTACGTCGCAAGTCTTATGAGTTTCGATTATGAAGAAAGACACTCATCGCCTTGCACATCTCTGTCTTCTGCCTCCGATATATCCGTAGGAGATGAATCGAAAATTAGATCTTCATCGAATTCGTCTTCGATGGCATCCAATGTATCTGGAAATTTCCAGACGCTTTCCCAAAAATCCTCCCCACTACGACCACTCTCACACGGCCGATTTCTTTATAAACACCTCTCGCGATAGTTCTTAAGGCATTAACTCCTAGACTGTACTGGACGAATGTTGTAACCAGCTCCGTTGAATAAATCTTCCTCACGATTCGATTAAAGTGTCAACCGCGTCCTCGCATCCAAAAACCGCGCTTCGAAGCCAAGCTGGCCACCGACCTTCGTAATCAAGAAAAATCCATTTTCCGACATAACAATATTATTGCAGCGAACTTGACGGTGCGGGAGCCATAGCAGTTGGAACTGGTTGAAGTCCGCTTCCAACCCCATTCTTCAGGGTCATGATAAAATCCAAGCCAAGATTCAACCTGGTGGTAGGTTCTGAACGAATGGTACCGTGCCGTAGAAACTGTACCTGAATACTATTCGAAGGTTAAGAGGGACAGCTGTTCCATATGACCGAACATATATAGGCGCATGGTGTAGTATACAGCGTTATGATCTCGTGGCTATTATGCGTCAACTCGGCATTTACAGCGTTATAACTCTTAAAGTATCAATTTTATGGAAAAAAAACTTCAAATAAAGTTTATTGAAAATTGTATGTTCTACAAATTTGGTTATTACCATTTTTAACGTTTCATCAACCGTTATCGGTATATTTAGTCGCAACCATGTCGCAAAAATTTTGACGCGCTGTAAATAAAAACCTATGTACTATACAGAAAAAAGTTTTGAATAAAAGTTGTAGAAAATTTTATTGTCTACGAAACGATTTTTACTGTTTTTATCGTACAATGCACGGTTCACGAGATATTTGATAAAACTGGTTTTTCAAGATGGCGGCTGAAGCTCAACCCCCCTTCCCGCCAACTTACATTTACACTCAGGGGACACCCCGAACATATTCCATCAAGAAAATCGGGTTTGTAGAAGATTGCATTATGAACCTACTTTTTAGGCTCTGGTCCTTGGACTAATTGCGTTACTCCATTTTAGGGACAAGAATTTCTACTCCGAAAATAAGAATATTATTGATACTTACAAAATACTTCAGACAGACAAATTGAAAATTAAGTTTCGTTCTTTAATCGACGTAATAAATAAAAATAAATGAACTTTGAATAAATATAATTTTGTGAAAATATTGAATGAATTAATTGTAGTGATAATATTGACTATTGTAACAATACATGCATATACAATGTATTTTGAATATGAATATAATACTTCAGATCAATAAACTCAATTAAGATTATTTATCTAATGTATGATAATAAAGAATTAACATAATGAATAACAATAATAAACTATACATAATTGCAATCCGGTAAATATATTGAATACCTTTATTGTATTGATAATAATCACTATTACAACAATAAATGTATAATATAAATAAATAAATCATTGCATAAATAAACGATCGTCGCTTTTAGATCCGATTTAATAAAAGATTAACCAGCGTTGAGGGGTGAAAAATGATTTTTCCTATACAAACATGTCGTTGTGTTTGAACAAAAAAAACTCTCGTCCTGCCTCTCGCTCTCCTGCGCATAGTTGTAAGCTTGGTTGAGGAACGTGGGTCCATCGCACTCAAGACTGGAGAAAGAGATGGAGACCGGCGAGAGAACGGGATAAGAGATTTCGTATATTGGGGTCAGGAGAACACGGTGGGCCCCGAGGCCCAATCGCTCTCGGAACTATCCGGTCTCTGATAAAATAAATTACGAATTACCAAAAGATCGACCCACTTCTCGTGTCTTTGACCGTGGGACTTATGCCGATGTACCACTTCTAAGTACGAATGACGAAAACTCATCGTCTCGCGTCGTTTAAAGTAATTGGCGATGAGGAATAACCTCAAAAATCTTACGAGATCGGAGATGTGAAAATAATATTTAGATAGTCATAGATGGATTGTAAATGTTTAGTCTGCTTCATTAAAAAGATCAATAATAATTAATTCCTAGATTAGACAACAAATAGTGTTCGCGACTACGAAGCCTATTTTAATGTTCTATTTTGTTTGGGTCGTTGCTCGTAAAAATCTTGGTTTTTTTTACACTAACAAAACTCGTCGCCAAAAGAACTTGAGAAAAAAAATTCTATCGTACAACGACGCATTCTCCGTGCAAAAGATTCTTTCGGGGTCACAATAAAAATTCGAGACGATGGAATCTCTGAACACTTTCTTCGCTCAACATTGTACACGTTTTTGCCCCATACAAATGTCTTGATAAATAATTATATTATCGTACCGGTTTATTATATGAATGAGAAAACAATCGAGTTAAAAGAAAATTAATTTGAATTGTATCTTAATATTATCTCTTCTTTATCCGTTCAGCCCACTTTGTCCAAGCAGATGGTTAATTAAAATGCAAAGGTTTTTTTTCCGCACGGTAAACGTTCGTGTGAATTTTCACGAAACAACAAGGGTTTCACAAGATCGTGTACGTATATTTAAGATCAGACGTACAAAGTTCGTTGATATGAGGTCTCAAAAAAAAATCGAGAATGCTTAAGGTTAAAGGAAAGATTTTTTTTGTTAAAAATGTACCTTAGTACCTATAAAATTATACTCCAAAAGATTATGGGTGTGAAAAATCTCTAAGTACTCGATTTTCGGATCCTAGCGCAACCCCTCTTGATTCATGATTACGTGGCTTTTGAAGCCAAAAAAACATATTTTCTCTATTTTTAATAAATATAATATATAAATTATTTTATTCAAAATGGTAAGCACATAAAAGAGCAATATTTCAACAAATATTTTTTAAAAAATTTCATTAAAAAATTTGGGAAATTCAGCCGGTGGGACCTGGTTTCTGGAGACCCCTAAAAAAATGTGTCTTCGTGGTGGTCAGGATAACTCATGATAGTTTTATCTAAAATTAAAAAACCAAATTTTTTCTGTTAGTAGATAAGTATAGCTCGTGATTGAACGAAGGGTTTAAAAAAAAATTGAAATTCGAATTTTTGGCAGAGTTGTATGCAAATTAGTTCAATTTTTGGTACAATTTACACTACGTATAGCCTTGTAAAATTAGTTATAATCGAAAAAAGACTTCGTTCAATTAATAGTCAATGCTAACATATTTCGAAGAAGTGTGCAAAATTTCAATAAGATCGGTGCATTCGTTTTTGAGAAATCGTGTCCACTGACTTCGAAAATAGTGTTTTGAGAAAAATGCGGTTGAAGTTTTAAGTAGAAATAAAACGAAGAAATTTTGTTTTTTTTACTTACAGAGAATCGTCGGTTTCAGCTCCATAAAGCAAAGATCCTGCTGTAGCTGCGATGTCCAGCGCATCCTTTTATTCCTACCTGAGATGAATTCTTGCTTCTCGAGTCCCAGTCTCAGCTTTTTCTCAGCTATGAGTATGCGATGTTCACCCGCTTTTTTCGCGTACTCGTGGCTATTTCGGCCAAGTTTTATGTCCATCGCTTACCTATTTGTCCGTATTTGTCCGTATACGTATGGACCTATGTCCATACGCTTTACTTATTTTTTCATACGATGAAATATATCTAGGCTGACACTTTTCACACTCCACCATAATTTTGAAACCAAGACCTAATTTTGTACATTGTTTAAATTCAACTCTACCATCTGAAAATCTCGGTAAAAATTCACAACACACACGTATAACCTCAAAGAAACCTCGTGGCTTAATAAGCAATATGAAACTAAAATATAATACGTGACCCTCAGAAAGTGAGAGAAACGAGTGAGAGAGACAGACAAACAATAGCTAAGCAGCTGCCTCGATATATCTGCGTCGGTTCCGGCGATCTTCCCCAACGGGGGAATTCCCAAAGGCTCTCTCTCCTAGACTTTTACTCCGATTGACTTAAAACTTTGGGAGACATATTGTATTATTAGATGATAAAATTTAAAAAATGGATTTTTAAAATTTTCAAACCCACATAACCCCTTAAACGCGTTTATCTCAAAACTACATTTTTCAAGTCGGCCGGACTCATAACTCAAACAAATTTAAACCGATTCACTTGAAATTTTAACTGTATATTTAGAATTAAATTTTCTGAGGCACGACGTAGGATTTTTTAAAATTATATTGCATAGTTTCTTTTGTATAAACAATTGTCTGACGATTTTCTCATGGCATTTTATACTTTTTGTTTTAGAAATGTGCCATTTTTACAAAAAACAATATATCAAAAAAATCCTACGTACTTCTATAGCTATTCTTATATATAATCGAAAAAACATTAGTGTCTCATCATAACTGAAAAATTATAGGAGCTGTTGGTCCGGCCGTTGACCTTCCAGAAATAAAGGCATTATCGGAAAAATGCTGCACAGTCACCATTTTGACATGTTTCGCTGTGAAAAAATAATTTTGTATAGTCAATTACGTGTATGATAAAACCCCTATTTTGTAATTCCGATTTATTTTATGGTTTCGCTGGAAAAAATCACAAAATATGCCTTTTTTGGCCTCTAGAGTGGCCTAAGGCCTTAAACAATGAATTTCTTTTCCCAATAGTCATAACTTCATTACGTTTTGAATACTGTGTATAAGACAAGTAAACCGAAAGCAATAATTCAATGGTAATTAAGTTTTGCAAAAGATATTGAAAATTAGGCTTTTTTTATTTTTTGTTTCTGTGACAATCTGTTGTTATTTTTTTTAATTTATAATAGACTTATTGCCCGGGCACACACTTCGTCAGTTTGCACTGGGCTACCTACCCCCGGGGGCTAGGCTCGATTTTAATCTAGTCCGGAACAATAATGCTGGGCGACACTCGAGGGTTCTAACACCACCTCGGCTGCCGCCGAGTCCAGAAAAAAATGCGATAATAATATCGCTCTGCGATAGCCGCTCCCTCAAGCCAGAGAGTGAGCGGCTACTGCAGTCCACAATCGTGTTGCCTGAGTAAACGAAGGGATCAAAGGATGCCCGCCTTCAGCATCTGACCTGCTAGCAACCCTTAGCCTGGGTTTGCAAACCGGTATGCCAGCGAGGCTTAATACAAAAGACTTCCTTATCTCCCCGAGCGCGCCGATGATGAGGACAACGAGAGTTACCCTGAATCCCCGGTGCAGATGACGTAGCTCGGCCAAGAGAGGTTGATACTTGAGCCGTTTCTCCTCTTCCTTCCGCGGGATGTTTACCTCGGCCGGGGCCGAGAACTCGATGACGTAAATCGTCTTATAATCGAAATCGAATCGGACATCATCAGATTTAGTCGCTTGAAGCGGCCGGATGGTCGCGAACGAGAAGTTCCAATAAATCTTGCACGTCTCGCCTACGACAACGGACTCAATATCTCCTGGCAAATAAGGCGGCACAGGCTCCCGGTCTATCCCATAAGAGTGCCGTAGATGGTAACATAACATGCTCCGCGATGTGTCGAAAAAACACCGTGCATGGGTCTGCTCACATGCTGCCGAGTCAGATAATTTAATGTGGCACATTGGTTTCTCGCCTTTGCAGCTGCTAACAAAACTTCAGCGTGCCATAAGCAGTCGTTTCACCCGTTCGTCAGATGCGTCGTTCCAAGGGTGTCCAGGGAACATGTCGCGGACGTATCTACTCTCGCCCGTCCTCCTTTTGGAGTAAGGCTGCACTGCCGCAAAGTGAGCGTCACAAACATCAGTCGATAAAGGCATAGCCAAGTGCTTTGTTTCGGGGCCCGCTTCTACCCGTTTACCCATGGCTACTCAACTTCACTTGTCCAGGGCGTAAGAAGGTTCCACCGCACCGTTCAAGAAGCGGTTTCGCCCTCGTCCGTTCGATATGTCATGTGACGTCACGGCCGCATGCGAATGGAGCCATTATGTTCAGAACGAAGTCGCTTGGCCAAACGTCCCGCCTGCTCGAGGAAAGATCCCGTTGGATCCGCGCACAACTATATGGACTTGGTCGCTCTTCGCCCGACCCCAGACGGTCGAGACACCCAGGGCGACGTGAACGCGGCGACTTGTACTCTACCTGGGCTTCCGAGTTCGGACAGATAATGGCCATTGGTCTTTAACGTGCAGTACCTAGCCGTAGATCCTTGACTATACGACCCCCATTAGGTCCGGGATCGGGATATGCCCGATCAACGCGGGATCGCGCATGCATACACTTCCCCCCTCAGTTTACACCCCGGATTTGAGGCCTGGAATGCAACTGAAGGCCTGAAATGATCAATCAGGCATCTTTCTCAAGCCCTAACAGCTCAGCAGGCTGCTGTCCGAGCTGATAACACGCAGCTCACCCGTCGGGATCCCTAACCAGCATACGGCTATAACTACTGCCACCGTAAATCCAATCTCAACGGCTGGTCCCGACGACGAAGCGCCGGTGGGACACCAACCCCCGCGGTACCATTCTTGATCATTGGTCGGATCTTCGTGGATACGGTGAGACCCGCCCCACTTCCAATTGACGAGCCGGCTGAGGCTGCGGTGTCGCTAACCACCGAGGTGCCATAAGCATCTTCCCGAAGATGTCCGTCCGCGGTATCCCCCTTGCGGGAACCGAGTAAGGACAGTCTGCTCGGTAGCCCTGATTGTCCGCTGACGTTGGGACTTAAACAACCAAGCGATGGAGTCTATTAACAAGGCACTGCACCGGCGCCGACGGAGCTCCAAGCCAAAGTTTCCTGCCGCACGATCTGCCGCCTTATGGAGAAATGACCCAACTCTATGAAGCTCATGCTGGTGCACGATCTCCAGGAGTGGGTCTGAGCTCGTTATTGCGTCAATTGCTATCCCTAGGACAATGCGGTCATAAAGACATTCCAATCCGAAGAGCTCACGCCCTCTGCTCTGTCGCGGCAAATACAGATGCGAGGTGGAAGAACGTGGGTGCAAGCTCCGGTGGATGTTCATGATCTTGCGTGTGCCGATGTCCAGCTGTTTAAATTCGTCTCTGCGTCACGTGGGGACGCTAAATGAGCAGCAGGACAGCGAGCATATGGTGGCGTTGATCTTGTTTCTCCCAGACATATCTGATTTCCAGATCCGTCTGAGACGCTGCCTATACTCATTACGGAGGGCCCCTTTGACACCCTCAGCGTCTTGTCCAACCCGAAATCCATACCAACCGCCCGCGTGTACGTCGCTACGATGTTCAAGAGGAGCTTAAGGCCCCCCTCCACAGGGGCATATAGCTTGAGATCGTTCATATAAAATAAATGGGTGACCCCATACCCACGCTCCCCGGGGGCCCCTGCTTCGTACCCACGTGCAGCCCGCAAGGCGACAAATAGGGGTAACAATGAGACACAAAACAGGAGGGGACTAAGAGAATCTCCCTGGATAATCCCTCTCCTATACCCGACCACTCCGGTCGACACGTTGCCTTCAATAGTTTTAACTGTGAAGCGTGTCTTCCAAGAGCGGCTTGAACTTTAATGCATTCCACTATATAAGGCCTCACCGAAAGGGTTCGAGTGTGGGAATGAACAGTCTGTGACTGATAGTGTTAAACGCCTTACGGTAGTCTATCCAAGCTACTGAGGGGTTACCTTGTGCTGGACCGCGTCTTGCGGGATACAGCGGTCCACCAGCAGGTTCTCCTTACAACTTCCCAGCCCTCCCTTTGTTCGTATATTTTCCTCCACGCAAGCTCGATCTCGCGCAGAACACGCTCATAGAGTATCTTGGTGAAGATCTTGCAGATCGTATTCATACAAGTTTACCGGGTGGTAGTTCTCTGAACGAGACAGATCTCCTTTTTTGGGGAGTAACACAGTTCTTCCCATTGTCAGCTACGCAGGGATTGGTACCGTCCCATCGATGAACGATGAGAAGATGCGGGCCAGATGGATATGGGTGCATATGAATTTCTTCCACCAAAAAATGTTGATCCCATCCGGCCTGGAAGCGGCGTGGTTTCTTATGCTGCTCAGCGTTGTCTCTACCTCACCCCGCGCGACTGCAAGACAGTCGCCACGCTGACTCGGCTGTTGCCGGCAAATATGGCGAACCTCCCCTGAGCTGAAGTGTTTTCATCAAAATGATCTTCCTGACCATGCAGCTCTCCCCAAAACCGCTCCACCTAAACAGCTGATGGCGCTTTGTCGGGGGCCGGCGCAGGTGGCTGAAATCAACGCCCTGGGTCGGAGTGAAAGAGGGCGTTGTCTAACGCCCGACCCAGCCGCTTTTCTAGGGATTACTTCGCAACCGCCGCGTTATGCACCTTTTCCACGCACGTTCCTTTACAAGAAGGATAGCTTTGTTCAATGAGTGGTGACGGCATTTCAGTTCCGAGCTGATTTACCGGATTTTCGGGGTAAACACCCTCCCCGCCGTAATGAAGTATATCACACATTGAACACGGGATGCCTGCCTCCGCGGTTCATTGATCTTATTCTGGAGCTGTGCAACGCGTCGCCGAGTCTTAACCACAAACGCCGCTTTGTTATTGCGTGTCCGAGGTCTCGCCTTAACAAGCACGTGATGCACAGCCCAGTCAAAGCTGAGGAGATCAGCAGCCTCAGCAATTGCTGCTGCAAGGGATTCACCTTCTCCCGCCCAGGGATTCACTTCCTCCTTGTACTGTTCCCCAGTCCTCTTCTAAATCGACGCGTCAACGGGGGGGGGGGTCGACTGCGGGGGAACGATCCTGCGGCCGGCCAGCAAAGCTCCGCGCGGAAGGGCGTCTGCCGGATAGCCGCGGTGGTAATAAGAGGAGATCGTAACCTTGCCGTCGCAGGCGGACGGCCTGGTCTCGCAGATGTTGTTGCGAGAGGTGTGCGAGCTCTGGGTGCACTTGGCTCCTCAGAACTTGCAACCTCGCCAAATAGCCCCGACGCGACGGCCTGCTATCCCTCCAGCAGCGGATGAGGTCCCCTTGAATTCCTCCGTCCACTCGAGGCACCGATTTCGAGCCGTGTTCGTTGCCGTAGATCCTATCAGGGTATTAATAATAAAAATTATTATTGTTATTATTATAATAATTGTTGTTCTTGTTATTATTATTATAATAATTGTTGTTCTTGTTATAATAATAATAATAATAACAACATTACATTAACATAAGGCGTAGGGAAGTTGGCGTGCCCATCGCCCGGGGGAGTGCAACAACACTCCTTCGCAATAGCCACCGGCGTCCCAGGCCAACCACCTGGCATGCCGAAAACTAGGTTACGACCCAACCTGGTCATGCCCCCCACAACCGGTCCCTCTCGGATGGGGACCAAGGATCAGTTGGGAGGGGCACCCGGATAGGATTTGGCTCGAAATCGGGACCTCGAGTGGACGGCGGAACTCAAGGAGGACCTCATACGCTGCTGGAGGGATAGCAGGCCGTCGGGGCGGGGGGGCTATATGGCGAGGTTGCAAGCTCTGTGGAGTCAAGTGCATCCAGAGCTTGCACACCTCTCGCAACATCTGCGAGATCAAGCCGCCCGCCTCCGGCGGCAGGGATACGATCTCTTATTATTACCATCGCGGCTGTCCGGCAGGCGCTCCTCTGCGCACTTTGCGCAGATCAGTGCCGGCCGACCGCAGGATCGATCCTCCCGGCAGTCGGAACCCCCTCATTGGCGCGTCGATTTAACAGAGGACTGGGGAACAAGGAGGGAGAGAATCACTGGGAAATTTTCTCTTCAGCCTGGTTGCCTAGAAGCGGCAAATGAGTCCCTTGCGGCAGCGATTCCTGAGACCGCCGATCTCCTCATCTTGAACTGGGCTGTGTATCATGCTGCTGTTGAGGCGAGACCTCGGACACGCAATGACAAGGCGGCGTTCGTGGTTAAGACTCGACGGCGGGTTGCACAGCTCCAAAATAAGATCAATGAAGCGCGGAGGCAGGCATCCCGTATTCAGTGTGTGATGGACTTCATTACGGCAGGGAGGGCGTTTATCCCGAAAATCCGAAAAATCACCTCGGAACTGAAATGCCGTCACCACACATTGAACAAAGCTATCCTTCTTCTTGTGAAGGAGCGCTACGTGGAAAAGGTGTGGAACCTGGGGGTTGCAAAACAATCCCTAGAAAGACGGCTGGGTCGGGTGTTAGACAACGCCCTCTTTCGCTCTGACTCAGGCCGTTGGTTCCAACCACTTGCGCCTGTCCCCGACAAAGCGCCATCAGCTGTTCAGGTGGAGCGGTTTTGGGGAGAGCTGTATAGCGAGCAGGGTCATTTTGATGAAAGCATTCCAGCTCTGGGGCGGTTCGGCGCGTTTTGCCGGCAACAGCCGAGTCAGCGTGGCGACTGTCTTCCAGTCACGCGGGGTGAGGTGGAAATGGCGTTGGGCGGCATGAGGAACCACGCCGCTCCCGGACCGGATGGGATTAACAACTTTTGGTGGAAGAAATTCACGTGCACCCATACCCATCTGGCCCGCATCTTCTCGTCGTTCATCGACGGGACGGTGCCAGTCCCTGCGCGGCTGACAGAGGGAAGTACGGTGTTACTGCCCAAAAAAGGGGATCTATCTCGTCCGGAGAACTACCGCCCGATAACATGTCTGAATGCGCTCTGCAAGATCTTTACAAAGATACTCTATGAGCGTGTTCTGCGCGAGATCGAGCCTGCATGGAGGGAGATATACGAACAAAGGGGATCCAAGAGAGGGCTGGGAGGTTGTAAGGAGAACCTGCTGGTGGACCGCTGCATCACGCAGGACGCAGTCCAGCACAAGCGTAACCTCTCAGTCGCTTGGATAGACTACCGAAAGGCGTTTGATACTGTCAGCCACAAACTGATCATTCACATACTCGAACGCCTTTCGGTGAGTCCCTACATAGTGGGATGCATTAAGCAGCTCATGCCGCTCTGGAAGACACGCTTCACAGTTAAAACTAGCGAAGGTAACGTGTCGACCGGAGTGCTAGGGTATAGGAGGGGGATTATCCAGGGAGATTCTCTCAGCCCCCTCCTGTTTTGCGTCTCACTATTACCCCTATCTGTCGCCTTGCGGGCTGCACGCGGGTACGAAGCAGGGGCCCCCGAGGAACGTGGGCGCGGGGTCACCCATTTATTTTATATGGACGACCTCAAGCTATACGCCCCCGGGGAGGGGGGGGGCTTAAGTTCCTCTTGAACATCGTAGCGACGTACACGCGGACGGTTGGTATGGACTTCGGGCTGGACAAGTGCGCTGTTCTTCATCTCAGGAGAGGGAGAGCAGAGGGTATCGCGGCTGATGTCCGGCTGGTGGACGGGAGCGTCTTCAAACACCTGGACGCCGGAGGTTCTTACTGTTACCTTGGCATCGATCAGCGTTCTGTACAAGACGCTGAGGGTGTCAAAGGGGACCTCCACAGCGAGTATAGGCGGCGCCTCAGACGGATCTGGAAATCAGATCTGTCTGGGAGAAACAAGATTACCGCCACCAATATGCTCGCTGTCCCGGTCCTGCTCTACTCATTTGGCGTTGTCAAATGGCGTAGAGACGAGCTCAAACAGCTGGACATTGGCACGCGCAAGACCGTGAATATCCAACGGAGCTTGCACCCTCGATCTTCCACCCCGCGCCTGTATATGCCGCGACAGAGCGGAGGGCGGGGACTCTTGGGATTGGAGTGTCTTAATGACCGCATTGTCCTCGGAATAGCATGCGACGTAACAACGAGCTCGGACCCACTCCTGGAGATAGTGCACCAGCATGAGCTTCATGGAGTTGGGTCCTTTCTTTATAAGGCGGCAGATCATGCGGCAGAGACCTTCGGCTTGGAGTTTCGCCGGCGCCGGCGCGAAGCCTTGCCCATAGACTCCGTCGCTCGATTGCCCAAGTCCCGACGTCGGCGGACAATCAGGGCTGCCGAGCAGACTGTCCTGACTCGACAGCATGTGGACGGGCCTATGCATGGTGTGTTCTTTCGACATATCGAGGAGCATGGGCTGTCCACCCAGCTGACCTTTTCCTTCTTGCGGTCAGCTGGACTGATGTCCGAGACCGAAGGGTTCATCTGCGCCTGCGAAGACGGAGTCATCAACACCCTGGTCTATCGTAGCCGCGTTATGGGTCAGCCTCTGCCGACCACTATGTGTCGTGCATGCAAACAATCGCCGGAGATACTAACGCATGTACTGTCGGCTTGCCCAGTATATGCGGTCTCCGGCTATATCCATCGCCATAACGCGGCCCTGAGGGTGTTGTATTACCATTTACGGCACTCTTATGGGATAGACCGGGAACCCGTACCGCCTTATTTGCCAGGAGATATTGAGTCCGTCGTCATGGGCGAGAGGTGCAAGATTTATTGGATCTTCTCGTTGGCGACCATAGGGCCGCTTCAAGCGAATAAGCCTGATGTTGTCCTCTTCGATTTCGACGAGAAGATGATTTATGTCATTGAGTTCTCGGCCCCGGCCGAGGTTAACATCCCGCGAAAGGAAGAGAAGAAACGGCTCAAATATCAACCTCTCTTGGCCGAGCTGCGTCGTCTGCACCGGGGATTCAGGGTTACTCTCGTTGTCCTCATAATCGGCGCGCTTGGGGGAATAAAGGAGTCTTTTGTATCAGGCCTTGCTGGCATACCGGTCTGCAAACCCAGTGTCCGGTTGCTAGCGGGTCAGATGCAGAAGGCGGTTATCCTTGGATCCCTCCGTTTACTCAGGCAACATGATTGTGAACTGCGGTAGCTGCTTACCCTCTGACTTGAGGGAGCAGCTATCGCATTGGTTTTATCGCGTTTTTAGCTAGGCGGCAGCCGAGGTGGTGTCGGAACCCTCGAGTGTCGCCCAGCAGTATTATTGTTCCGGTCTATTTTACCATCGAGCCTAATCCCCGGGGGTAGGTGAATGTTTCCCAGCCCAGCTGAGGAAGTGCGTTGCCGGAGCATTAAATCGATTATAATATAATTTAAAAAAATAATACCAACATTACATTAACAAATTACATAATAAGAATGTTGTTATTATTATAATAATTTGTGGCGATATGCCCCTATTGTTTCGTAAACATGGCTGCTTCGCCACCCATTTAGCGCGAGAGCGAGTCAGTGGTCCTGGTTGGGCAGTTGCAGAATGTTAGCACTGCCTAATCACGTGTATTTCTCATTTTTCATGTTCTACGAGCGCGAATCTATTCGAGTTACGCGCCATACCGCGCGTAAAGGTCCACTAGCGACCTCACACCGCGTAATCGCCAAGGCATGGGACACGGAAGGAGGCGCACCCATCGTTCGCCCCACTTCCGAATTTTGGGGAAGACTCCTTCCCGACGAGAGAGACGAAGTTAGAGAGAGATCGACAGGCTCTCGATCGAAGCGCACTGATTTTTGCGGAATTGTAGCGACTAGAGCGGACGTAGTCCGAATATTATACAAGCGTGACTAATTGTAATAGTCGTAGATAATTAAACGTATATTGAGTTTTAAGAATCCGCTGTGTCTGATTCACTCCAACGCAGTAAGGTACTGCACGCGCGATCCAACCCCGTCTACTTCCGGAAGCCAGCAGGCAGAGGACGAATAGAGGGAACCGACCCGTAAGTTTGGAAGCTATTACTAGGAATCATTGTAATTGTGCCTGCATGCTGTTCCTGCTGGCGGTACCTGAGATCGCGAATCGCGCAAACGCGCGGATTAGCGCGTTCTAAGTCGCGAGATAACTTTGTGACGGTCATTCCGAGCCGAACCCGAAATAATGAGCGTCGAGGCGTAAAACGTTTAATACGAGGAGGTCGAAAGTCTCGGAAAGAGCGCCACAAATTATTATTGAGTTTTAGAGGCAATTCAATTTTCCGGAAGTAGAGTCTACTGACCAGTGAATGGGCGGGGACCAGTAAATGGACGAAAGCTGATTTATATTTAAAATAAGTAAAGAATATGAATTGTCGCTAAAAACTTGAATCACTATAATTTAGCAAAAAAATCATAGATATCGTTGAAACCAATTTCATAGTTTAATATAGAATTTTCACGCCAGATGGAATTTTTCTAGTTCGTGGTACTCGCACACCACCCAACTGAGTTAGATACGGCTGTACACAGTAGCTGTTTTAAAGGCGGAAATAAAGATTTTTTAAATGAGTTTTGAGGGTAAGTATTACTTTTATTATTTAATGCCGGAGCCACACTATGCGTTTTTGCCACTGCCGTTATGACGGATACAGTCACCCAGTTTGTGACATTGCATAGGTTCAAATGATAGCTGCCACACTAATCTGGCATTGCCGCATCGGCCGGACGTCGCCGTAACATGCTGCAGCAGACTTGACTCGCCATGCCGCCGGAGACGTGTCAGAACACATTTAGTCTATTCCGGCTGTCACACTACGCAGTTTTGCCGCAGCGTTTTGTTCAATTTGTCCACAGAAAAAATCACCATGTTTGACACCGATAAATTTATTGAATGTGTCAATGAAATGGGGGTAGTGTGGCACAAAGGATGACACTGGCAAAATAATTCAGGAAAATGCTAGATTGAAATTGGCGAGACGTTTTATGATAATTGGTTAGAGCTGGATATAAGCGAAAAGGATGAAAAAGGCATGTGATAAATACAGTAAAAACCGTTTATAACGACGAATCGGCTATACCGTCGGCACTGCAGGGTTTCTTCAATGTCGTTATAACCGGTTTTGACTGTAGTATTTTTTGCAGATTTAAAAATTCTTTTTTTAAGATTTCAGTAATGACTTATAAAAATGGAAGATTTTCTATTGAATGTCAGGGCATCAACTATAATGCTTCTATTGCCCAAATAATTTTCAAAAATTTCGTCGCGCTCATGTTAACGCAGTGGCTGTTGAAGTCAGTTCAAGACTGACTACGTTGAAACCGCAGCAATATGTTGCTCAGTAGCCCTCTGGGTAAAACACGTATGTTATCAGCGCAGCGGCAAAAACGCATAGTGTGGCCCCGGCCTAACATAGAGCCAATCTATGATTTTTGGCAAATTTTTAAAATAAATTCGTAATAGTAGGTCATAATTAGACATGTGTATTCACTGGTGCTATATTGTAAACTCTTTCCAGTGAATGGACATATGGGCTTTGTTTTGATCATTTTCAATGCAAAGTATGAACTCATCTGCTGAAAATTGCAAAAACAATTTCTGTTTCGAATTGATAATGTACAGTGCACCAAATGTTGTCATAAACTCACTTCATTCGTTTTTTAAATTTTCCCGAAATTTAATTTTCTGTTTCTCTGACGGAATAAACTTTGGTAGTTCGTTGAGAATAGCACGTTATGATGAAAAAAAAGCTTTGTTTATATTCTACGAAATCGCAATGACATATACAGGGTGTCCCAGGACGGAATGTCATCCTTGAAATGGGGGGTTCGGGGTGAAATTCTGAGTCGATTGATATAAGCATGTATGGTTCCGACGTCAACCCCTGAATTATTATTAATTTTTAAAGCCGGGCCAGTCAGACGCGCCCGCTGAGCGGGCTCACATCGGTGAGCGATACGCGCGTGTAGTGGCGGAGCGGTGAAATTCTGAATCGACTCAGAATTTCACCTCCAACCCCCCATTTCAGGGATGACACGCCGTCCTGGGACACCCTGTATAATACTTATATGTATGAGAATATTAACATTTTTGTACAGCACAGTGATCTCCAATTCGAGCATTTAATAATGTAAATAGTAGGTAGTAAGAAGTTTTATTTGCATCGCCTTTTCGGTTTTTTACAAAGCTGTTACACTGTTATACATCCCTCTCTCTTACAATCAATCTTATGACTTTCCTTTTTTTCTTACAATCTTCAATTATCTCCAATTTTCTCCACATTCTGACTTCTCGCTCTCCTTTACCACCACTTCTCTTTTCTTACATTCTCTTTCAATTTCACGACAGAATTTACATATATTTACATCTATCTCCCCTCTCAGCATCCCTATTAATTCATCTTTTATTCCCTTCTTATCCCTTTCCCCCTCTACCTACTTCTCTATATATGTTCTCGCTTCCTCAAATATTACTCCACTTCCTTTTTCAGACGTGATCAGGTGCTCCATTGTTTGTCTTTCTTGTTCGAATATCCTACAAGTCTATGGCACTTCCCCTTTTTTCCATCACTCCCTATATTTCCACATCTTATCCTCGCCCATATTTCCTTATCCTTTCCTTTAATATCTTTTGTCGCCCAATAAATCCATGGTGCTCCGTCGTTTTCTATTAACGCTTTGTATAAGCTATTATACGTCGATTTTTGTATCTGTTGTTTTTCTCTCTCCATGGTCTTTCTTTTTAAGGTTTTTAATCCCTTGTCTATAAGATTCTCTATTATTGTTTTTTCCCTCTTTTATCATCTTTGTTATTTCCTCTATTTCTAATTCCTTTGATACTTTCATGAAGTCTTTTCGAAATGGGAGCCCCATTTCGCAGGCTCCCTGTTGGATATTCCACTTATTTCCTCTCTCAAATATAAATATAATATTCGGCCATATAATATTTTCCATTCTCATTACAACTTTTATATGATTTAGCGCCCTTTCCCTGATTTTGTATTTGGTTGTTGGTATTCCTAACTCTATTCTCCACACATGTCTGAGCGTCCTTCTGTCGATTCCTAAAGCCATTTTGCAATACCTATTTTGCACTACCTCAAACTGTGTTATATCATAAAAATCCCATATCTCTACCCCATAAAAAGCTCCTGACTTAACGATCAATTCTTATAGGTACCATCTTTCTTCCATTACATCCCTCCCTGCTTTTTCCATACCCCCACCTCACACTGCATTTGAGGCTTTTTGGACTCTTCCCGCCATTTTTCTACCATGCGCTTTTACTGCATTCTTAGTTGAAAACCAGTACCCTCAGTACCGGAATTCATTCACTATTTCTATCCTTTCCCCATTTACTTCCCCCAACTCTCCCTTTTTCAAGCGTCCTCCGTTCCTAGAGATAATCATTTTTGTATTTTTGGCATTTACCTCCATGCAATTTTCTGCCCCCCTTTTTCTAAATTTTTTTTTCCAAAAAAATCCGATTTTTCTTAGTTTCTCCATCAATTTTTTTGTATTTACTTTGTCGAAAGAGGCCCTAAAATCTATAAATGCGACGCGTCGCAATTATGCGTACGTCGCGAAGTATAGTTTTCTTTCCCTATATTTTAGCCTATTATTTATTAGCGCACTTAGCACGAACATTTGATCTCTTGTCTTTTCTCTGAAGCCAGCCTGACTTTCCCTTAATTTTGCGTTTTTTTCTGCCCATTTACTCACTGTAGTTATACGCTTAATAAAAATAAATAATAAATCGTCATCCTTCACAGCGTTTATCTACACTACACGTCCATTCACTGGTTGAGTGCCCATTTACTGGTAATTCCCTTCATTCAGGGGCCAATCCACTTTGAAAATTTCAAAAAATCGATTTTTTTTTACTGTTTTTGAAAGTACACACATTCAGAAATATTGTGTCAAAATTTTATAAAAATCCGAGCTGTCTAAGTATTTTTTTTTTTACCTGAACGTCAGGACCTCATTTCGTCTACCTGAGCGTATAGCGCGCTCGGCCGACCCATCGGCCACAAACATCCTCCTGCTCTTTCTGAGGAAGTACAGGAAGTTTTAAAACCTATTGACGAGGATCTCACCAAAACAGAACTGCTCGAAAGATGTTTAGGTGGCCATACGCAAAACAATAATGAAAGTTTTAACAACTGCGTATGGAATATGGCACCTAAACACATGTTTAACGGCAAAAAAATCGTAGACATTGCCTGCAACGTTTCCGCGTGTGTCTTTAATGAAGGATTTCGTCCAGTGCTTAAAATAATGGAAATAATGGGCGTCAAACCCGGCCCGATCGCCATCGGATTCGCCGATAATCGCGATGACGAGCGTGTTCGCTCTGCAAACCGCCGCAGTTCTGAGTGCTCAAAAGAGACCAGAACCAAACGAAAGCAAGCAAGACTTGAAGAAATCGACGATGATGAGCAATCAGAAGGGATTTTGTACGGTGCAGGAATTCCCGATTGAGTTTAGGTAAGAGTTTTTCATAGTATAAACTTCAAAGGCGTTTTTCTCGAAACATTGTTTTCAAAATCTAGCTCCATCGTATCTCTAAAACTAATAAACCGATTCTCTTGAAATTTGAACCACACATTGTAAACATGATTCGCAACAAGATGACCCTCGATGGTTTAAAAATTTTGATTTTTACTCTTTTTTTTGCGAAAAACTGCGAAAAACGCGTTTTTTTTACTTTTTTCGTTTTCCATCTGCCATTTTTTTATTTTTTGATAAAACTTTATATCCGAGGGTCATTTTGTAGCTGGTGTCATACTGAATCTAATGGACTTTGATTTTTTTGTTTCAGACAAGCCGTTGCCGAGTTGTGATGGAGCTACCTAGCCCACCTATTTTTGAGGCGTTACGTTAAACTATAATTTTTGTACTTAAAAATGAATAAAAATAAATTAAAATTTTTTTTTAATGTATTTCAAGACTTTATTTATCAAGCCCAACAACTTTTATATTCATATCATTCATAAAATCCTAAAAAAAAAAATCGCGAAAATAGCCTTTTTTTCGTGGCTCCAAAGTGGACTGGCCCCTTCACCGGCGATTTAGTAATTTCGCTACTTATTTATCCATTCCTCCAATATTATTTGTTACAATTACTTCGAATATTATCAATTCCTCCAATATTATTTGTTGCAATTACTTCGAATATTTTTTTTCTACTATTAGAATAATATCTTTTGTTTGCTAAAGTAATTCAAAAATTGATTTTGTTATGTTCATTTTACAATTCATCGGAATCCTCGTGTCGTTATTCGTCCAACCACAGGTTGGACCTATTGAGAATCACTTGTTTTTATTATGATTATTTGTATCATTACCCGCGTTTATTATTATTATTGTTATTTTTAAGTTTTACTTGCATCGCCTTTTAGGATTTTTACAACCCTCCACTGATATACGTCGCTCCACTGTTGTACATCGCTCTTTTCCACACTGTATCTTTTATTCTACAATTTTCCCCCACGTTGCGGCCGCAGCCGCCTTATCGGCTCTCTGTATTGTATTCACCATGATATGTCTGTAATGGGCATAGGGAAACTGCAGAAAACCTATACCGATACAGCCGGTCCCAAGTTCGCCTCCCAGTCACGGAACCAGTCGCATTTTGCCGAGAAAATGTCGAAGAAAAACATTTTACGATGAAAGTAACGCGACTGGGATTCGAACCCGCGACCTCCCGTTTCGCTGGCCCGTACGCTAACCACTAGAACAACGCACCGGGTCTCTTTTTATTATTATTATCCCGATTTAATGGTATTGTAAGCGGTTTAATTTGATGACCAAAGATCTTACCATGAGAAAGTCAGCCACTTCATCATATTGTTTATTTAATACAATTTTTTTCGCAGAACATAAAAGTCGCGGTAAATGTTTATTACAGTGCCATTATAGCTCTTTTCAAGGCACGTTGCTTGTTTTGTTTAGCCTTGGATCTTTGTTTCCTCTTTTTGGTGGCATCCTTAAACAATTGTACTCCTTCGCGTTCCTCAATGATACGCTGGGTGTAGGCCATACCATACAGATTGAAGCCGATCGTATCCTGCGGCACAAAACGACAAATAAGAGACGTTCCCTTGATTCTTTAACAAATATTGTTTGATTTCAGCAGTCGCTTGTTATCAGTCATTTTATGAATATGGTTTGCGATCTTTCGTAAAATCAAATGCTTGCTCCTTAGTTCGTCATCGAAGTTATTATCTTTACTTTGTATTTGATGCAAACCATATTTTTCTAAAATAAATATAAACTGACAATAAATGTAACCAGTGAGGAATAAAAGTGAAAGAAATGAGATCGCAACAGACCGCAAGAGCATGCAAGAAAACATCGGAAGGAAAAATATAATGAACTTAAGTAACTGCTTATACTGTTCTTTTATGCACGTTACTATTCTTTACGTTGATTTTCGACATTTTTTGCACGCGATGTAATCAGCACATAATTATATGTGTCAGGAAGTAAAAATTTCAATGCAAGCGGAGTCCAATTCGCGACATGATTGAAAACGAGTAAAAAAAAGTGAGAATGAACGATATGCTGTTTTTTGAGCAGCGCGCAATTCTATTCTCGATTTTTCTGTGACTCAACGATGATCCTAGAATCGACCGTTAGGTCAGGCCCTATTTTCTTATCAGCAACGGTATTCGAATTACCCTCAACGAAGTAATACGTTCCACGGTTAGAAGTCTGACTTCTTGCAAAGTCGACAAAAGTTCGGTATTCGCGGCGATCGGTCCATGATGAGCTTGCACCAAACTGAGAGCCAGTCGGGCCAATAATTCCGACTGCGATTCGCCCTTCAATAGTTTCGGGAGTTCCTGTAGAATCTCGCAAGCCGCCGAATACGGCAACAGCAACAAAGTTTCGTCCAAATCGCTGCGATGGAATGAAAAGGCGAGATGAGTGTGTGTCGAATGACGCGGTAAAGTCGGCCTACGTAGCTTGTTATGTACGCGCGCAATTGAAATATTTAATCATAACTATTATTAAATCGAGCCAATCTTGCGTGTTGCCGGAAAAAGACATATTTTTCCTGAACAAAGAATTTATTTTTTTAAATCCTCTGCCTCATGGACTTGCACCTAGTTGAAACTATCGATTCTTGGTTTTCAACGAATTGTCGAAATATAACATTTCAAAAATGTTGTCTGGAAATTTTGCGTCGATCTGTTCAAAATTGAGGGAGTTATGGGCGTTTATAGATAGGTTCCGCGAACCGGCGAACATTAAACGCGTTTTTCTCAAAATGACTTTTTCAAGATCGGTGACCACGATATCTAAAAAATCAATGCACCGATCAACTGCAAATTTGACAAGCTTCGTCTACATATTAAAAAGCAGTGCTTGAACGAAAGAATTTTTTTCTATGCTTTTCTTTTAATCAACGAAAATAGAGCGTTTTTTAATTAATTAGAGCAATGTTTTATTAATTCTTCATCCAGGCTCGGATAATTTCATGTAAAAACTAAATGCGGTTGATTTTTTTTTATTTCGAATAATTTGTTTCCGAGCAATAGTAGTCACCGCGAAGGACGGTTTTCAAACAACGGTTTGCACAACTCACTGTATTTACATATTCACAAATATTTTTTAATACAACAATTGTAAAAGATTCTCAAAATCCTCTTCTTCAATCAAAAAAGAAACTTGAAAACCTATACATGTTTTCTCCGAAAAAATTTAGGAAAATTCGTTTTTTTTTCGGCCATGATCTAGGTATAGTCCGTTAAGTGATCAGAATACTTTGACGATCTGAAATAGTATCTATTCTTCAGATGCAGTTTGTAAAAAAGTTAACCACCGCATTAATTTACGATTCTCCACTTACTTACGTTTACTATAAGTTAAAAAATCATTAAAAAAAACATCATTCATATTTTCGTGAGAGGGCAGTGAGTTGCTGCTCCGTTTTTCTTCAAGGTCCAAATTGGCCGCTTTATAACTCATTTTTGGATTACCTGAACGAAGAAGAATCAAGTTTTCGTATTTAAGATACTTTTATACTCAAGCATTAACGGGGCAATTTTTTATTCTGTTATTGCGCCAATTAGATATGAATGAAAACGACTCCGTCAATGCAGCACATAAAAGTATATTTCGTGATAAAAATTGTTTTATTGTTTTAGATATTCCAAAAACGAGTTACGGAGCCAATACCGTTTGGCCCTCTGGGCAAAGGCTCTGCCGCTCAGCGAACTTTCACGGCGCTATTTACGGTGATACTTCAAAATAATACAATGCGTCTTCACTTTTTACAATATACGCAAATGCAGTGTAATCCTCAAGCTGATCGCTGTTGTTTTTTTTTCGCTACCGCATCTGGAAATTGGATACTTTTCCGAACCGTCACTGTATTCTACTCCCTTAATATTACCGTGTACATTATTATAAAGCTGGAATAAGTGCAAAAAAAATTCTGCACGGAAGAAAAAACGTTCAAGAAGAATCGAGCGTTTCACTGATGAAAGTTAAAGATACAAATTTTTTTAGACTTAGTAACGTCCGATAAAAGTTTAACTTCGAAGTTCGAATAAGTTTCGCTACGAAAGTATTTAAATCTGAGCAATTTAGCACAGTTTGTCATGAGAAATCGTAAATTTAGTCGGAGTTGACAGATTCCCTTTATGGACAATACAAGTCCATCTCAATTCGCCATTCTCTATAAGAAACGGTGTTGAATCGTCTAGATTTTAATTTTTTTTCCTCGTAAGCGATGTAGTGAGACTTACGAAAACATTGAAGTTAAACTATTATCAGACATATTTACGTCTTCAGAAATCAGTGTTCAACAGTAATTGCTGAAATGCTTGGCTCTCTTTAAGGATGTATGGGCTACAACTGAAAATAATAATAAACTGTTCAAAATTTGACATATCATTCAAAAATCCAAGCTGAATTCATGTACAAAATTTAGAGACGATTAACCAAACACATGAAAACGTTATATAATAACTAATTTAACGTGCGCTCTTATGACAAATAGCACCTTCTCCGATATTCATATTATGAAAATATAGATAAAATCATAGGAAGGAGTTGTCAATTTTTTCACGTGTATAGAATACATTCAAGAATCTATTTTCAACATTTTGTACGCGTGGTCAAAGTAATTTCGGTGATATTTAATTAGAACCGGAAAACTGGAACCCAAAGAGTTTAGAAATAATATTTTGTTTGATTCAGGACCTCATCAAGGCGATGTGTCACACGTCCAGCCGGTAAAAATCCTACTGCCAAGTTTTCTCCTAGACGGATCATATTTCGGGCAAAAGAAGAGAAAGTCGTTGTTCGTCGTTCAACAGAGCGGAACAGGTTTCTTTTCTTTTTTCCCAAAAATCAACCGTTTCAGTAATCATTGGGAATCTGCAAATCAGCTATCTCTCTCGCACTCATGGCCGCTTGGTCAGTGTGACACTTGGCCTTATATGGAATTTCAAAAATTTTAAATTCCTGTTTTTTTTACGTTTCAAACATAGATTCTCGTGTAATTCGCGTCCAAAAGTTTTTCCTGATTTGGGCGAAATATTACGAATTTTAATTTTTTTCATTTAAACAACGTCGAGGCTTATGAGTTAATGCATTTTCTACTATATATAATGATTCGAAACCAGTTTATCTAAAATTATCATGGTTAAAAGTGAGAAAATTGATTTTACAATACTTTTGGCAATGACGATACCTACCATACATCCTTAAAAAATATGTTTAAATCTTTAGGTTTGACGAAGAAGCTTTGATGAGACCGTTGAACGGACATGACGAAATTAAGAGAGTTCTCGTCTGATAAATTCTCGTTCCCGTACCAATATCAGAAAAGATCAGGGCACTTGTTCCCATTATGAATTTTAGACTTCTTACCTCGCTCGTACGCGTTTGAATGTTTCCAACAGGAAATCTTCGGTGGATGTGCAATTATGAGCCTGCATCAAAAGTGGCAACGGGGGCGGACGATTCGGTGGAGCGGCGTTGGCCGATTGTTCCCGATAATCTCTGCACACATCCAAACATTCGAGAACGAGCTCAGCTGCTTTTTCCGTATTTGCTGTTTTTCTCGACGGCAACAATTGCAGTTTTTGACCCTGAACAGCGGTCGTTTCGCCTGTCGCCAATTCGTTCTCCTCTTTCTCCCGCTCTTCCTCTGCCTCGTCGTCCAGTACCAGAGTCTCCGAAGAACGTTCATAAAGTCGCACAACTCGATCCGAACCGCAAGAGGCAACGAAGATTCCGTTGGGTGAAACCGCGCAATTCCAGGCCTCGCCGTAGTGACCCTTAATTATTCGATAACAAAAAAAAAAAATTGTTATATAATTCTATTAGTCGTAAGTGTCTTATGATGGCTCCGTATTTCGTGAATCGGCAATTATCGAAAAAATATACGAATAGAGTGAGATTCATATGTCTTTGCGGGCTTTCGCAATTCCACGCCTCGAACGCCTCTTGCCTGCGCTCGCGAACCTCACATGATTAAGGAGTTTCGATACCGTTCTTCAGCTGCAAGAGTGGGGATGAAAATACAATGAGTTTTCAGCAGGCTGCCAACTTCGTACACTGCGAAAAAAAAAATTAATTTAAATAGGATCTATTTAAATCGAATAGGATTTTTCCTCGATTTGCGGCCTACTACGACTCTATTTGCTTCAAATATATTTTTTTAGTTGCTATTCTTTTCAAATATTAAATATATTCAAATTAAATAAATGAAGATTAGATTCAAGCACATTTTTTCTTTGAACGTATAGGAGATATTTTCGAATAAAAAATATCTTCTTTAGCGTGAATAAACGTCTATTTGATTCAAATAGATGTTTCGGTTAAATCCTGGAAAGATCTTTTTGAATGAAATAAATCTGTATTTGCTTACAATATATGTATTTTTCATTCAAATAAATTTTTATTTCGAACGCGTGAAAAATATATTTAAATCGTCGATATTTCGATTTGAATATAGCAAATGTATATTTACCTCAAATAGATTTTTTCGGCCATCGTATGAAAGCTGTATTTGAATCAAAAGAATTTTGATTTGTATCCAGTCATCTTTACTGGATACAAAATCCAGTAAATTCCAGTAAAAAATTAGAGCCAGTAAAATATTTTACTGGCTCTAAAAGAAATATGTGTTTGCATAAAATACATATTTATCATATGCAAATAGGAATATATTTTATGTCGCCTATATGAAACGTTTACCTAAATCAAAGATTTCCTATTTGCATATGCTAAATATATATTTTATTTAAATACATATTTCTTTTAAAGCCAGAAAAATATTTTTTTTAACGTAAAATATCGGAGGTCAGTATTATTTCTCAATACACACAATATATATTTATTCACATGTATTTTTTTGACACAGATTATAACGTAATACACTGCTACATATAGGGTAACGTTACGTAATTGAAATGTGATACTTTTCGTAGATGTAATGGTGTAGAGTCGAATAAATCTTCAGCATTCATATAGTGTGCAACTGGAAGAGATAAATTTGATACGTCGACGACATACGAATGGTTATGTTCGTTAAAACCAATACAAGAGACATTTTTAACATAAAATACAATTTGTTTTCTTTGACAAAAATGCCTATGATAAAACCAAAATCCGGGAGGTCATCTATCGTGTTGATGTAAGCGACGCATTTGTGAGCTTTATATAAACAAACATTCCACTTTACCCATTTATGCATGTACGCGCGGTGAAGGTAATCAGGTGTACTATGGTTAAATGTTATTTTAGGCCCTACTTCTAATAAATCTCGTACACCCGGCTCATGCGCCAACGAATGAGCTTATCGTATCTGATGCGTTGTCGCTACCGTGTGCATTATATTTAGTCAGTTACCCGATATTTGGGCTACATTTTTTCCTACCTTATGCTTTCCGTCGTATCTCATACACCAAAAATTGCGCAATGGTACATACAAATGTAATATCGCGGGATAGTGCGTCATACAAGTATAATGAAATTTCGGTTTCAATTGCTCGTTCTCGTATTTTGGGACCTTCTTACAAGTATCCAAGTAAAATGTATGGTGCTCTTCGATTAAAATTTTCAAAAGATTATGAGAGCCTACGTGATAAAAAGGAGCCATGACAATATCCATGATCTCACATAGAGTAGTATACAGTTTCCAAACGGCGTCTCCTTCGGGAATTGCACATCCAATCATTAAACCAAAGTTTCTCACGAATCATATAATTTCGTTCGCTTTCATATTCCGTTTTTTTTTCGTTAACATATTTTCACTAATGGATGGAGGCTTATTTCTGTATTCAATATATCCATAATCGAAACTTTTTATGTATTCTGTGTTCAGCGAATGTAACAATAACACTTTAACGTGCAAATAATACGCAATAATAAGCGTCATATCGTAATTGCAAACACCCTCGAGCATGTCATGCATGATGTCAACTGCATTATTTTCGACAACGTGAAATGATGGTATTTGATTAAAAATACAGTTTTCTTTTATGCCCGTCATTTGAAAATCGTTAATTTGCAGGTCCTCGTTATAGTTAATTGGCGTCCGCATTAATGCATTGTCTACTGGTTCGACACTTCGTAATAGATTGTGCTTGTGACCGCAACACGTCCGACAAAAGTGATTGTTGGAACATCCAGAATAACCGAGGATAGCGTTGAGTCCTGCATTGTCTCCAAAATCATTGCCAATGAAAAATATATAATACAAACTTCTCCAGTGTTAAGTTCAATCTGTATGTCCTCCGTCTCTAGGAACGTTAGTTCATCGACAAGAATTTGAAAGACTCTGTTACCATAGTGAATAATGTCTTTGTGTTGCACATACAACTGGTATAATATTACCTCCGCTGTCTCAATTTTTTGGGCTGGATATATGCATTCCGATAAGCCTTGTGAAGTTGATGCCAATTACGTTGTTGCATGTAGCTCGCCGCAGGATGATGTAGATGATTTGCTTGCTTTCACGTGTCCACTGTCCTCCGATATTTCTTGATTCTTTGGACGATTCTCAGTGGTTTGCTTTCCAAATTTATTGGTGACACTCTATGTAAAAGAATGTTTACTTAGATTTATCGAAACGAGATGGCGGTCAAACTTTTTATTGTAATTATTTTAGTATTTTCAAGAAATTTTTTTCTGGCGTATAACCTATTCTATTTTATCTTCGCCTAGTGCAGATAACTCTGTATTATTAAACGATGAACGATTGACCCGACATCGCTTCTTTTTCGGCAACGAATCGTCGATACTATTTGAGGCCGACGCTAAACTTTCTGACGAAATCTTGAGAATTTGAACCGCTTTTTGAAATCTCAATCGATCTCCGTGAGGGTCGATTAATATGTCAATGAAATTCGAGGGTAAATCTTTAATTTCAAAGAATATTTCTTTATTAGACGCTATTAAATGGATCTTGATTCAAATAAATAAATATATTTGAAATGAATCATTTCGATAATGGAATGCAATAGGAAAAATTTGAATTCACGCAAAATCTAGTTAAGGCAGAACACCACTGTGACCCCCTGTTTTTTTGCCATTTTTCAAGAATTTTTTTTTGTGGAAAAAAAGAGATATTCGAAAAAAAAATTTTTTGTTGTTCGTTGTTTATTGAAGATACATAAAAAAAAAATTTCAAATTTTTCACGCCCGATGGTGACGCTGGCGAAGCTCCCGCGTCAGGTACTGTTGCCTCTGCAGTGGTTCGCGGCACGCAGCAGAACTCTCTTCAAAGTCGATCTGAAAAAAAATACCGAGTGTTTTCGTTAATAATATGATATTTTGAAGAGAAGTACATAGGGATTTGAAAAAATATTGATTTTTAAAAAATAGGCACGCTTTTGAAATTAAAGGACGATTTTCGAGCAAAATTTCTCGTCGAAAATAGGCTCCAACTTTTTTTATTATTGAGATATCGAAAAAATCCTATGTACTTCTTTAGATAATCTAGTTTTATTGATGCAGTCCAAATTTGAAGTCGATCGGATAAAAATTGCTCGAGTTCTGCTGCGTGCCGCACTCAAAAAAGTGGTTTTGAGAAAAACGCGTTCAAAGTTCTAGGTTTGTTAATTTATGCGATAAATTGGGAAAAAAAATGTTTACCTTTAATCAGCGATGCCGGCACCATATAGCTGGCCTTCAAGAAGCAAATGATTGTCCCTAGCATCTTTTCTCGAACTTGTAGAGGCTCTTCTTGCCTCTTTTGCAGCGAGCGCTCCGCCAGCTCGATCCGCGCTGCGTCGGTTTCAACGCAAAAATTGAAACAATTTGGGCCGATAGTTATCCCCAACGTCTCCAAAACTTTCATGAGGCTTCTCAGGCCATCATTGAATAATAATACCGCGATATCAGCTGTAATATCGACGATTTTTTTGCTCCCGGACTGACACTTGGGGGCTATTGCCCAAACTGATTTGTTGTAGCTTTCGTTGTTGTTTTGCGTGAAGCCGCCCAAACAACGCTGCAGCAAATCGTCTCTGCTCAAATTTTCGACTCACATACTCTGCAGAACTATTTTCGGAGCTATAACGGTTCGGAGGTTTTCGATTCGAAATTTTCGTTCGACTCCTCGTCACATAGCTCCGTTTTGTTCCCTTTTTCCCCGCGTACACTTTCGGATTATCCATTTCGATGTGCAAAGAATAATTCTGAGCGTTCGATATTTATAAACGAAACGATTCGGAGCGTTTAGACACGAGTAGCGTCGCTTCTATTCGCAAACTGACGCTATGACGCTATCCCTATACCTGCCTTGAAAATGTTTCAATTATCGCCACCTATGGCTTTTTTTCGAAACTATATTTATAACAATAGCCGGTTTTTGTGAAGGGAGACAAAAGAATACCTGGGAAAGACCCGCAGGACCTGGGAAAGGCCCGGTATACCTGCCGACCCTGAGGCGCGCAGCTGCGCGGGACCCCGAGCGTCACGGAGCGCTGCACCGCTCCACAAAATATTCAATATCTCCGAAAATAATTATTTTTTCGACCTGGGTCCAACGGCATCTTAATCTTAAATGTATTTTAGATTTTTCTAGATGGTTGTCAAAAAATCGATTTTTTGAAGCCGTCACAGTGGTGTTGTCCCTTAATTCAAATAAAAAAAAATCAAATAGATGCATCTAGTTAATATCAATAGAATTTTTCTGTCAGTGTACGAACAGAATTAAACGTAAAAATAAACTATAATTGGGCAATTTCCAACTCATAATATTGTTAACAAATATTTCTGAGCAGGGAAATAATATTAATAGTTATCATTTTTGCAATTAAATATGAATATGCTGCAATTTTATTCAAGAAAAATAACCGATAGACTTGGCAACAGCGACATTCTCTGCCATTGGCACGACTGCGTAGCGTTAAAGTGTCGTCGGCTCTAGATTGTTTACATAGTGAAAACGGTCAACGTTTTATAAAGTTTTTGATTTGATAAAGTTGAGAAAACGTTAAGAGTGTCGAGCGGACGAATAAATACATTTTATTATAAAGTTCAAGTGCTGTAATACTATGTACACTGACAGAAAAATTCTATTGATATTAACTAGATGCATCTATTTGATTTTTTTAAATTTGAATTAACTAGATTTTTCGTGTATTCAAATTTTTCCTATTGCATGCCATTGTCGAAATGATTCATTTCAAATATATTTATTTATTTAAATCAAGGTCCATTTAATAGCGTCTAATAAAGAAATATTTATTTAGTCCTAATAAATATGTGATTTGGTTTCATCTGATAGTATGAGACAAAGGAAAGTGGCCCTCTAGCAACCACCTTGAGAAGTTGTTTATTTGGTGAGCGCTCCCGCGTCTTTCCGCGAGCTCTCGTGCTTTTTCGCGTTCCCGCGTCTCCTCCGCGTTTTTGCCAGTTTGTGTTTTTGTACGCCTTCGCGCCGAGGTGCCGGCAACGCAACGTATTCCAGTAAAAAAAAATCACCGCGCACGTGTCATCGTTGCGTGGTCTCTCGAGTTGGGAGTTGCGTCTGTTTAATGCGTACTGTTTTCGTCATTGTTTTCTTCGGTGAATACGACTTGCCTCAGGAATATGGACCAAGAAATTGAGGAGTGGTTGGAAATACACGGTCTCGGAGAATATATCAGTGTAATCAGACGTAAGTACCAGTCGACTTCTCTTCGATTGCTCTCAATGTGGAGCGGCCATTTTTTCATGTTGTGCGATATTTGTATATTGTTTGGCGTCAGTATTAGAAATCAATCACAATATTGTCGAGCTCGGGATTATTTCGACCCGTAGAAATTTTTTTTTAGATAAACGAATCGGTATCTTCGAAATTAAAGATTTACCCTCGAATTTCATTGACATATTAATCGACCCTCACGGAGATCGATTAAGATTTCAAAAAGCTGTTCAAATTATCAAGATTTCGTCAGAAAGTTTAGCGTCGGCCTCAAATAGTATCGACGATTTGTTGCCGAAAAAGAAGCGATGTCGGGTCAATAGTTCATCGTTTAATAATACAGTTATCTGCACTAGGCGAAGATAAAATAGAATAGGTTATACGTCAGAAAAAAAATTCTTGAAAATGTAAATAATTACAATAAAATGTTTGACAGCCATCTCGTTTCGATAAATCTAAGTAAAAATTCTCTTACATAGAGTGTCACCAATAAATTTGGGAAGCAAACCACTGAGAATCATCCAAAGAATCTAGAAATATCGGAGGACAGTGGACACGTGAAAGCAAGCAAATCATCTACATCATCCTGCGGCGAGCTACATGCAACAACGTCATTGGCATCAACTTCACAAGGCTTATCGGAATGCATATATCGAGCCCAAAAAATTGAGACAGCGGAGGTAATATTATACCAGTTGTATGTTCAACACAAAGACATTATTCACTATGGTAACAGAGTCTTTCAAATTCTTGTCGATGAACCAACGTTCCTAGAGACGGAGGGCATATAGATTGAACTTAACAGTGAAGAAGTTTGTACTATATATTTTTCATTGGCAATGATTTTGGAGACAATGCAGGACTCAACGCTATCCTCGGTTATTCTGTATGTTCCAGAAATCATTTTTGTCGGATGTATCGCGGTCACAAGCACAATTTATTACGAAGTATCGAACCAGTAGACAATGCATTAATGCGGACGCCGATCAACTATAACGAGGACCTGCAAATTAACGATTTTCAAATGACGGGCATAAAAGAAAACTGTATTTTTAATCAAATACCATCATTTCACGTTGTTGAAAATAATGCAGTTGACATCATGCATGACATGCTCGAGGGTGTTTGCAATTACGATATGACGCTTATTATTGCGTATTATTTGCACGTTAAAGTGTTATCGTTACATTCGCTGAACACATAGAATACATAAAAAGTTTCGATTATGGATATATTGAATACACAAATAAGCCTCCATCCATTAGTGAAAATATGTTAACGAAAAAAAAACTGAATATGAAAGCGAACGAAATTATATGATTCGTGAGAAACTTTGGTTTAATGATTGGATGTGCAATTCCCGAAGGAGCCGCCGTTTGGAAACTGTATACTACTCTATGTGAGATCATGGATATTGTCATGGCTCCTTTTTATCACGTAGGCTCTCATAATCTTTTGGAAATTTAAATCGAAGAGCACCATACATTTTACTTGGATACTTGTAAGAAGGTCCCAAAATACGAGAACGAGCAATTGAAACCGAAATTTCATTATACTTGTATGACACACTATCCCGCGATATTACATTTGTATGGACCATTGCGCAATTTTTGGTGTATGAGATACGACGGAAAGCATAGGGTAGGAAAAAATGTAGCCCAAATATCGGGTAACCGACTAAATATAATGCACACGATAGCGACAACGCATCGGATACGATAAGCTTATTCGTTGGCGCATGAGCCGGGTGTACGAGATTTATTAGAAGTAGGGCCTAAAATAACATTTAACCATAGTACAACACCTGATTACCTTCACCGCGCGTACATGCATAAATGGGTAAAGTGGAATGTTTGCTTATATAAAGCTCACAAATGCGTCGCTTACATCAACACGATAGATGACCTCCCGGATTTTGATTTTATCACAGGCATTTTTGTCAAAGAAAACAAATTGTATTTTATGTTAAAAAATGTGTCTTGTATTGGTTTTAACGAACATAACCATTCGTATGTCGTCGACGTATCAAATTTATCTCTTCCAGATGCACACTATATGAATGCTGAAGATTTATTCGACTCTACGCCATTACATCTACGAAAAGTATTACATTTCAATTACGTAACGTTACCCTATATGTAACAGTGTATTACATTATAATCTGTGTCAAAAAAATACATGTGAATAAATATATATTTTGTGTATTGAGAAATAATACTGACCTCCGATATTTTACGTTAAAAAACATATTTTTCTGGCTTTAAAAGAAATATGTATTAAAATAAAATATATATTTAGCATATGCAAATGAATATCTTTGATTTAGGTAAACGTTTTATATAGGCGACATAAAATATATTCCTATTTGCATATGATAAACATGTATTTTATGCAAACATATTTCTTTTAGAGCCAGTAAAATATTTTACTGGCTCTAATTTTTTACTGGAATTTACTGTATCCGGATTTTGTATCCAGTAAAGATAACTGGATACAAATCATAATTCTTTTGATTCAAATACAGCTTTCATACGATGGCCGAAAAAATCTATTTGAGGTAAATATACATTTGCTATATTCAAATCGAAATATCGACGATTTAAATATATTTTTCACGCGTTCGAAATAAAAATTTATTTGAATGAAAAATACATATATTTCAAGCAAATACAGATTTATTTCATTCAAAAAGATCTTTCCAGGATTTAACCGAAACATTTATTTGAATCAAATAGACGTTTATTCACGCTAAAGATATTTTTGATTCAAAAATATCTCCTATACGTTCAAAGAAAAAATGTGCTTGAATCTAATCTTCATTTATTTAATTTGAATATATTTAATATTTGAAAAGAATAGCTTGAACAACTAAAAAAATATATTTGAAGCAAATAGTCGTAGTAGGCCGCAAATCAACAAAAAATCCTATTTGATTTAAATAGATCCTATTTAAATTAAATATTTTTCTTTTGCAGTGTACGTTTTAAACAGCCGCCGATTTTTAAATACCCGCCAGTTAATGTTCGACTGTGAGTAACCCACTCGACAGAGCCAATTAACGCGGTGTCGCCACGTTAAACCTACACGTTTCGTTGATATCCAAAACAAACCGTTCGAGATCAAATTTCACATTTTTTTCGAGTATCATTAATGAACGAAGTAGAGAAACCAGTTGATTATTTAACACGATATTTCTAGTACTATAATTACGGTTTGCTCAGTTTTTAATCTAAATTTCTTTATTATTGTTGTTCCTACGATTACTAAATGGACAAAGGTTCACCTCGAACATTAAAAATCTCCGAATCTATGTTGTGAAACGAATTGATTTTTGGACAGTTAATGCATCGTAAATTAATCTCTCGGTCATATAAATTTTAATCATCTACGATCATTTCGTTGATGAACCTTATCCCCTTATTAAGGGGAACCTTATGCTTATATACAGGGTAACCACATTGGTACCAACGTTTGCGATGAAAAAATAAGATCTCGTAACATAAAAAATGTATTTTTTGAATTTTTTTATCGTTTGTTCCATCGTACGGGGTGCTTCCCCTTTTACGTGCCCCTCCTTTCTATTCCATATATTCCCCACCTTGCGGCCGCAGCCGACTTCCTCTTCTATACCGCATTCGCCGTGACATATCTGCCATGGGTATAGAGAAACTGCGGAAAACCTATACCAATACAGCCGGTTCAAGGTTCGCGTCCGTCTCGGAGCTATATGCCAAGCAATAGAGCAGATAATGAGTGATTCTGTGACAAAAATACTAGTAGGATACCGGCTGTGCCATCACACGAAAAACAGTCGGTAGTTATATTCTGTTATGTTTCCTACTCGCAACTATCATATATTAATTTTTTATAAACATTTAGAAGCAAAAAATCGTGTTTTTTTTCGTTTTTCGCTTGTAAAATGAAAACTAATGAAGTAATCTTGATGCTCTAAAAAGACGAATTGTAGAAAATCAAAATGCAAAAAAATGAGCGCTGGAACGTGTCGATCGGATTATTATTAACGGAGAAGAACCGAAAAAATCAGTGTTTCTGAAAAAATTCATAACGCCGCCATTTTTCAAGTTGTAGCGCTGGCTCTCGGGGAGATAGTAGTGATTGATAGGTACTTTATGTGTGCACAATCCAGGCGGTGTCGGATAATTAGTTCTGGCATAATTGCAATTAGAATTTTATAATGCCCTATCTTGCAGCGTGCCTGGATGCATCATGGATGGTCCGATTTTCATTTTCCAAACATTTTTTTAAAGTAGAAGTATAGTACTACCAAACGTATATTCTTATTTTGCGTTAAAATGCTGTGAAACAGGTGAGAAATACTTGTAAACATGAGTGAAAACGGACGAGCGCGTGAAAGCGGTCAAGTAGTGGGAGTGATGACAGGCGCGGGGAGCGCGTATATAGTAATAGACGCGCGCTTTGCGCAAGTTGTGAATCTTCATATTCGATTATTTCAGCAACTACTGGAGCTATCTTAATTTTTTTTTGTTTTTGGGGTAACTGAACCAGTGAAAACTGATTCTTCACTCGGATTTCATTAATAATCAGTTGAAAAGCTGCTGTTGGATTTCCTTTACTATATGTCCTTATATTAATATGATATTGATAAAATGCTGTGAAATCGGTGAAAAGTGCTCACAAATATGGCTGTAAATGCACGTGAAGGACAATAGCGATGACGTAGTTTATTCATGACCATATTTATACAATAACTGTCTAATAAAAATAATTACTATGTACTTCGATAAATAAGCTTCCTGACTGTTTATGTTTCACCTATTTCACAGCATTTTATCAATATCATATTAATGTAAGGATGTGTAGCAACGAAAATCCGACAGCTTTTTCACTGATTATTAATGAAATCCGGGCGAAGAATCCGTTTTCGCCGGTTCAGTTACCCCAAAATAAAAAAATTTTAAGTTCAAGATAGGTGCAGTAGTTGTTGAAATAATCGAATATGAAAATTAAAAACTTGCGCGCAGCGCGCTTCTATTACTATATATACGCCTGCCCCGCGTCTGCCGTTCTACCCCCACTACTCGAGCGCTTTCACGCGCTCGCCCGTTTTCAGTCATGTTTGTAAGTATTTCTCACCTGATTCGCAGCATTTCAACGCAAAATGAGAATATACGTTTTGTAGTACTATACTTCTACTTTAAAATCTGTTTGGAAAATTGAAATCGGACTATCCATGACGCATTCAGGCTCGCTGCAAGATAAGGCATTATAAAATTCTAATTGCAATTATGCAAAAACTAATTATCTGACACCGCCTGGGTTGTGCACACATGAAGTACCTATCAATCACTACTATCTTGCGGAGAACCTACGCTACAACTTGCAAAATAACGGCGTTATGAATTTTTTAAAAAACGCTGATTTTTTCGGTATTTCGGTTTTTCTCCGTTAATAATAATAATCCGATCGAGTCGTTACAGCGCTCATTTTTTTTGCATTTTGATTCTCTACAATTCGTCTTTTGAGGGCAAGCAAGATTGCTTCATTAGTTTTCATTTTACAAGCGATAACGAAAAAAAACGATTTTTTGCTTTTAAACGTTTATAAAAAATTAATAAATGATAGTCGCGAGTAGGAAACATCACAGAATATAACTACGGACTGTCTTTCGTGTGATGACACAGTCAGTATCCTGCTAGTATTTTTGTCACGCAAAACTCTCTATTGCTTGGTCTACTAGTCGCGTTTCGTCGATAAACAAATCACGGACTACAGGCATACACACACGACACACACACGTACCGGTCCGTGTGCGCGACATCCGTGTACAACTGGAGCTATGTCACCATAAAAAATGTTTATAAATCGATATTACTACTACCAAATGAATAAAATTGGACTATTTTACTTTATGGAGCATTATAAAACTTTTACGAATACTAAACTATGTATTTGCAATGCATCTATCGAAGCAGTAAACTTGGCAACGTTGCAGAAGTAATGTGCGAGCGCGGTTGCAGTGGATTGGCATCAATTTCGCTGTGTTTACGTCGAGTTTATGTTATCTCTGGAGCATGAACTTTTTAGAATATAAAATCAGTTTCCAAAAAACGACTTCGCTGGAAGTCGTTCCAGCGAAGTCGTTTTCCGAACTCCCCTTCAGGGAGTTCGGTATTGAGGCTGTGATTAACCAAAAAAATTACGTTAAACCAAACATTTGTACGTTTCGTTCCTTGTTGGCTTCTACGCTCTAGATAATGCACCTAGCAGACGAGGCTCGGCACCGTCCTCGCTGTCTCAATTTTCGTCTTCTCCTGCCCGTTACAGCGCTGTCACCTCGAAGCCTTGTGCGACCATACCCAAAGCAATTTAAAAGCGTTTTGTTACATTTATTAGCGTTATGAATGGCGTGGTCAATCGGGCCCATTTTTTTGCTACGCCTCTGTTATAGCAATCTATACCTCATAAAATTTTCAATAACCTGCCACTTTTTTAAGTAACTGAGATTGAATTGTTTCTTCCTTCCCAACAGTATTCACCATGAGAACCTATATAATTCGGTGGTATCTTTACAATTTTTTGTGGTCAATCTTGTTGAAATTTTGCAGGTGCAAGTAAAATACTTTTCGACAAGTGCTATTTACATTTCAAGGCTTTCCCCTTTTTTCTAAGCCCGAGCAGAACTTTGTTGAGGCTTTATATACCTTTGGAAGAAAATGTATCGTTCTCTTCTTTATTGACTTAAACGATGTTTAAACATTCTAAGCAAGTTATTTTAGGTGGCCCTATCTTAAAGATTTTATGTAGAAAAATGGTCTTGAAACTTGAAATGCGTTTGTCTTGTTACTCGGAGCTCCTACAATTTTCGACCGATTGACTTCGAATTTCAACTGTAGCTTTTAAGATAAATTTTCTAGCGAAGTACACATGATTTTTATGATCGATTGACATTGACGGCTTCTATAAAACAATGAAGACAATTTTTTTAGTCGGAAATACGACTTCTCTTTGGAAGTGGTGCCACATTTGCAAAAATTATTTAATATTGTGTAATAATAGTGTGCATCTAGAACAAAAATTGATTTTTGTTCTAGATGCTTATGTGGGTCTCCAGTTAGTCCGCCCGTTGAGGTTCGCAAAAAAGGCGTTCTCTTTCTACCGGCCATCGGGCCGCCATTTTGTGTTTTGTTTGGAAAAAAAATTATTTGAGGACCTACGGAAAGATAAAATAAACCTTCAAAACCGCATTTTCATTAGATTATTAGTATTTAAAAAAAAATCCTTGTTTTCCGATCATCGAAAGGTATATAAGGATTATAAGCTTTAGTGAATGTCCTCCACGATTGCCACCGAATGGAGTAGCTTTCGTCACTCGCAATGAGCTCAAATATTTATAGGAACGACGGGGCGTAGCTATAGGACCCGCGAATTGGGTCCCGTTTGTTATATCTATCGTATTGCGAAAATCGGAACGAAAATGTGACGGTAATTGTATCGTACTTGGAGAGTGATGATTTTCTGAAAATTGTCGACATCCCACTGTTTAACTTTGCCGTCCTTGCCACACGTAAAAACGTAATGAGTTCTGGGAACGAAGGAGAGGCCCGTGACCGAATCGTCGTGTGCGAATATAGACTTGTGACAATCGCCAAAATCCATGCCCCATACTTTGAAGTTCCTGTCGGCCGAGCCGGTCGCTATGAGGGTCGAGTCGCTCGAAATGTCCATGCACAGAACGGGCAATTTGTGACCGTACAGCGATACAAAGAACTGTAGGAATGAAGAAACAGAGGCACTGCATACATCTCTTTCTATGGAAGAGTTAACGGGAAAATTGAAGGAGGCGTCGACTACCTTGAAGGTATCCATGAAGAATATCTTCACAGTCGAATCGAGAAGAGAGACGGCGACGAATCTGTTGTTTGGTGAGATTCTCACACAGAGTACACTCTCCTCGAGCTTTAACGTTCTCGCGTGAAGTACGGACAATACTTTGACTCTCGTTTCACTTTCCGGATCTTCGACAAGCTCAAAATTCCAAAACTTCACAGTCCGATCGCCCCCACCACTCGCGACACCTTTCTGCAATCGTTCAATTCAATTTTCGCCTTACATGGTTTTCATTCTTTTCTCGTGGCGGCGGTAATCAATCATTTCCATCATTGCCGCTCGTCAGTTTGTTTACCATGTCAGGAAATAGGGTGACGCTCCACAATTCCTTCGTATGAGCGGGAACTTCTTCCAAAATGTCACCGGAAGCTATGTCGATTATCAGCATTTTTCCGTCCTTCAAGCCAACTATCAAGTGTCTGTCGCCCGGCACGAAAGTCGCAGTCAAGGCGTATCCAGATTCCACTGTTCTCAGACACGTCAACGATGGTCTGGGGAATGGGCGAAACAACAGCGGAATTAATCCATCTTCAATTTTGCTTCCTCGTAGAGAAGGCTTTGTTTTGGCGGATGTTTATTCGAAATTCTAATGGAATTATGCTCGATTTTTTTTGTTCGTACTCTAATGGCCCCAAATAAATGTTGAAATCATATTTGGCAAGGATCAGTGGTGGGGTTCCGAGTTTACAACCTCGCGGTTTACGAATACAAACAAATGCATTTTTATGCAATGTACCTGTTCCATAACTTGACGGAATCACCGCTAGCTGTGGCGAACGCCAAGTTATCGGAACTGAAGCAAATAGCACGTATATCCGTGCGATGACCCTGCGAAGATATCGTGCGCAAAACATCGGATCCTCGCTCTTTTTCCTTAAGAGATAGGGAATGTAGTTCCAAGGTGTTGTTATTCACACTGACGCAAATCTGTAAATGATCAATCTCGTGAACAGGTGTCTAAGACAGCGAATGCAGATTCTTTTGCCTCCAAGAACGGAGAAATTGATTTACCCGAAGTTCACCGCCTTTGCCCAACACCACGTCCATTGCTTTGGCTTTTTGTGCTGCTTTGACAGTGGTGAGGCGTCTAACTTCTTCCTTGAGGAACGAGACTTCTTCTAAAATTACTCCGTCCTCGTTTTTTTCCCTAGAAAATTAATAATCGAAAATGTTGACCATTTCGAAAAAAGTACTTCGACATTATACGCCAGATTAAATCTAAAAAATTGGGGAAATTCCGCGGCGTAGGTCTCCACCGAAAGGGACGACTTCGGACAGACGTCATTTGTTATTGAAAAAACGTTAAACAAATTTGTTATACGCTTTTTTGTAAATATTGTGAGGAATCATTTATATATTTTTAACAAAGATCAATCATTTTTTGAAAATCAACGTCAAAGTCCTCGTATCAGTTTTCGGCCTAACACGGTGATCTTACCCCTAACCAACTCGTTTACCCTTTCCCATTAAAAGCATGATCGAAAAATTAAAATATCACTTATAGTTTTATCTAATTTGAGAAATTATCTCTACGGTGAATGGTGGGTTTGCTCAGATAAATTGTCACGTTTCCCAGGCATTAGTTTAATGCTGACATTGTCCTTTTCCTTGAGTGAAATTCGAAAAGAAAACTTTGAAGTTTTAAACTTTTATTGAAGTAGTTCTTTGTTTTTCGCAACATTTCTTTCTGTTTCTTTGCGCACATTATTTTCTTGCGCACCATTTTTGTGGTGCGCAAACAAACAATGAAGTTCTCCTTTCGTTTGACTTACTTGGCTTTTAGCTTTTGTTTCTTCAATCTTTTTGCTACTTTGACTTTGAGCTCCTCCTCAGGTATAAAGTGAAACAATTCGACAGTATTTTCCGTTCCATGACAACCGACGATTGTCCGAGTTGTGTCCGAACACAACGTCACCACGCGTCCTTTTCCAGCTCTGAGTATACTACCAATTTTCTCACACTTCAGTGGGTATTTCTTCAACAGTGAAAAAACAAAAAAAACGTCGATGAGTTACGCAATTCTGCAGGAAGTTTACAGGCAATGCTTTATACATACCGCGTCATTTACATCGTCCTCCGAATTTACATTCAGGTTTTCTAGTTTGTTGACTAAATTCTTATCCCCATCCTCAACAAGAAAAATCTTCCACACTCCTAATTCCCGGTCGTTACACCCGGTAACGAGATACTGATCGTTTTTCACGAAAGTCAGTCCCCAGACTTCAGATCCGTGTCCAACAAGAGTACGGAAGTTGTGTTCGGTGTCCAAATCCCAAAACTTCACAAACGTGTCTTTGCTGGAACTGACGATGATATTGTGATCGTGCATGAAGGCGAGTTGCGTTATCACACCTTTGTGCCCTGCCAAGCGACAGACTCCAGTTTCTGCTACCATATCCCATACAATAATGTCCGCATCCTGGAAAAGTCCACCAGTAATTAGACATCAAGGGAATTTGAGGAAGAATGGATTTCTCAACTGGTAGAATGGTATCATTTTGGCTTAAGGCCTTACACTTGTTGACATTGTTGAATATATCGATTTTTGGTTTCCAACAGGTTCTCAAAATATCAATATGTCGAAAATATTCTCTGAAAATTTTAAGTCGATCCGTTCAAAATTAAGTGTGTCATGGGCGTTTTTTTTAATTACATTTTATCCACGTACAAACCCAACCTTAAACTTTAGACGCGTTTTTCCCAAAATTTAATCGTTCAAAATTGGTGACTACGATATCAGAAAAATGACTGCACCAATTACCTTCAAATTTTACAAGCTTCTATTTTATATTAAAAAAAATGTGTTTGAACAAAGGAATTTTTTTTTTGATGAACAGTTTTTTTTTCTTAAGGAAAATAGAGTGTTTTTCATAGAGAATCGATACCTTTCCTTTCAACTGCGGCTATTAAAAAAACAATATTTTATTAAATCTTTTGTCCAAGCACTAATTTCATGCAAAAACTAGATGCGATTTTTTTTATTTCGGATTATTTGTTTCAGAGCAGCATTGATCACTGCAAAGGAAGTTTTGCAAACAGCGTTCTGCACAAACCTTTGTACCTACCACATTTTAAATATTTTTCAGTAACAGACTCAACCTATCATGAATTCAAAAAGGAAGGATTAAAAAGTGAAGAGTGGAAAAAATATATATAAGTTTGATTAGAAAACGAAAAATGAATATCTTTTCTGCTGGCCTATGCTTCTTTAATTACCTTAGATCCTGAAGCCAACCGATGGCCCAGTGCGTCGTAAGCCAGCGTCGATATTTCAGATCTGTGTCCAACCAGCAAACTGATATTTTCTCCTGATCTGAGATCAAAAGTTTTTATAGTTCCATCCGCGTATCCTACCGCTATATGCCGTTTGTTGGGAGAAGCGGCCAAGTATGTTGCCTCTGACGTCTCACCAGGAAGAACCTGGGCCTGGAATGTAAGTCTGTTTTGGATTGCGCTACTTGTCACAACGTCACACGCGTTCTTGGCCGCTCTTTCGGTGTTGTACCTTTTCACCTAGCCTGAGATCCCAGATGAATACATGCTCGCAGGCACCCACGGCTACGAATCGACCCTCTTGTCCCTCCAGAGTTACGAATATCACGTTGCATTTCGCACTCGTGATGATGTTTGAATTCCCGGTAGGAACATATCTCAGATATTGCTTGGTTAAGCCCATCGTTAAGGCTTGCTTCGGATCTCAGTATTCGCTTTGTTTCTAATGACGAGTTAATGGCAAATGCAGAAACGATTATTGAATTTCAGGAAAAAGAAAAAGGAATCATTGTTTACATGACTACGATTTGGGTTTTAACGTTTCTTGTAGGTTCAGCTATTCTTTTATTCACACATTGACACTCTTTTTATTCAAACCGAATATCTACGGTTTTCTTACTTTTAAGGTTATGTGTACAGAGCACCAAGCACGTGCACAAGGAGGTTAGAGTAGAAGGGGTCCGATCTGTGCATTTCAAAGTGGCTACCATGGAGACTAGAGCAAAGGAGCCCGAAGGCCCGAACGCAATGCTGGCGAAATGGTTGTGAAAGTGATGAACGATCCGCGGGTTGTACCCGCCTGGCGGCGCTACCACTGCGGGCTCCGTCCGCGCGGTGATTTTGAATCGTCGATCCGCAATTTGTCGTGTATTTGTTTCTTATTAGCGCTGCTTGTAATACTGAAGAGTAATATTGATATGCTTTTGTTTAAATTATGAAATGATAATATTTCAGTAATTTTTTTACTTGGATGTGATCTTTACTGTAAATGTTTTATTTTTATACGGTGACATGTACAATCAAACAGCCATAATGTAAACATCCACATGGACATTTCATAACCACCTTCTCGTATTTTGAAGTTCCATTCGACTCAGCGCAGTCATGTAGTAATTTCATCAGTATGCTTGAAGGATAATTAATAATAGGAAATGTTAGGAAATATTGAATCTATGAGCACGGAGCAAAAGCGGTATTTTATTTTCCATTTACCACATTATAGTCGTGTGATTCGAGTGATCGATTATTTTAATAACTATATGTTGTTTATAATCCGCGCACAGGCACCGGGGTGGACCAGAGGCTTCAATTTGTTCACGACAAGCAGGGTCATCATCTGATGTACGAGTTCTTGGAGTTGCGCCGGAGTCACCTTTTTCCCAAGAACCCCAGTTCCAAAGAACTACGAGTCCAATTGAATGAAAAATTAGAAAATAAACAATTTGGTTCTTTATTTTTATTATTGTATTTTGAGACTAGTAAATTGATAAATTCAACTTACCCCAGGTGTGACCATGAACGTTGCTCGAAAACCCTTTATAACTTCGTTGTTCTCCGGGGATGGAGACAACGGATAAGTTTGCAAAAGTTTCAGCTGCATTGTAACTCCGCTTGTGCGTTTGTCCTCTTTCGCTTGTATCATTGACAATTGATTCGTCTTCAGTAGCTGCGACCCGTCAGATTCATTAGAATAAGTAAGTAAAATAAGATTATTCAATGAATTGCAAAAATTTCAACGTTCACATACCTATGTGACATAGCTCATCGATTGTGTCGCTGTCGGAAGATTGACACCGCCCATAGATAGGATCGTTTGTTCGAAACAATCTTCCTTCGTCAAGGGTGCGCTTACTGATGAGCTCCTAGTTAGCGTGAATTTCGGAGGTGAGATAGGCGAGACGCTGTGTCTGTAAGAAGAAAAAAATTGGAATTGAATAAAACCGTGAATAAAGTTCGCTACCGAGTCAAGAAGAGTATTTTCAACTTACGTCAGCATCGATGGCTTCAACGTGCTTATACTTTCGTTCGAATCCCAAGCGGGATCTTCGAGATTTGGAATTTGCCATTTCACTGGTGCCGCCTGCTCGATCTTCTTCAGGAAGTCTATGTCCAGAGTTCTTTATAGTCGGCGAAAAGCGCCTGCAGAACGATAAACGCATACAAGTTCAAAGTATTAAAAATGTTTGATATGCCGTTCTGATTGAACGACAGAACACGCAAATCTACGATATTTCTCGACAATCCTTCGTGCACATTAAATTATTCCTCGTATATCTGCTGTCGAAATCAGGCATACATTTTCCAAGAAAAAGGACCCTTTGGAACTTTGAAGACCGAAGCCTGCCTTCTCCCCAACCGCTTGCGTTGCGACCGGTCCGCGTCGCGCCCACTCCGACATGCGGGGTAAGCGCAATATTTACCCATGGCGAAACTGAAAACAAAAAATCAATCCAATTAAATATTATAGGTAATACATTATAAGGAAATGGGAGCGAGGGGTATTTATATTAAAGGTTTCGCATATTTAACCTAAAAAATGTTTTTTGTCCAAGCATCATGCATTACATTTTTGCTGTATCGACTAAATCTCTAACAGCATTAAAATTAATGGCAATTATAATTAAATTCGGCGACGATAGCATGCAATAAAAAAAATACAAACGATTTGACAAAATGAATCAACATGTGGTTGCACATGCCGATGTCAATATTTTCGCTAATCCGCGAATTAATTGCATAAACATAATATTAAGGTTCAGTTCTTACCTTTATTGGATGGTCTTTTTCTGTTTTGATTTTATAAATGCTTTTAATACAGAAATGTCACTCAACGGTGCGTAACAGCGTAAACTGTATGTAACTGACATATATGTAATACTCACATATATAGTAACTGACAGTTATACGTCACTGTACGTATGTCACAAACACTGCTAAGCCGGTCCTCACGCACGTATCCTATGCGCTTATCCTATCCACCACTTATCCTATTCCGTACCAGGCGCTGGTATCACTTGCGGATATTTTTCGAACTACAAGATCTTTCATCACTTTCACGATCCACTTTTCGACGATTCCGCCATATGCGTTCGGGCTCCTTTACTCTAGTCTCCATGGTGGCTACCAAGGAGGTTAGAGTAGAAGGAGTCCGAACCACGGTCTTACATACAGGTCTTGAAACTCTGGTAGTGGGGGTATGTGCTCGGATTGAAGCACCGGCCGTTTCGGCTAGTGACCACGAGTGTCGCTGCGATAGAGTGATGCAGGCTGTGCGAGAGAGATGGAAATCGATTGTTGACTCATAGGAACCTAACCTAGCTGTACAATTGGCTGGTGTAGGCAAATTATGATATTCAATGTCAAAAATGCATGATGGACCTAAATACAATTAAAAGTAACTTTATCGTAAACCTGAAAAAAACCAAAAGACTATAGTTATCCAAGTGGGTACAATGAACATGAATGTTCTTTATATAGGTGTCAATGTGAGCTCTTGGTGGTCGAGGGGTTCGGTGCAAGCTTCGTAATGCTGCTTTCAGGGGTTCGATCCCTGTGCGCTCGGTTTTTTAAAAACATGTTTTAGCTTTTATAAAAAAAAATAGGCTTTACGCGTTGTTTTAATTGACCGGAAAATAAGTGGCAAATATTCCAGACCGAAGTAGAATCCAGACCGAAACACTTGCAGGATGTATTTCTTGAAAATGAAACAAATACTTAAGAAACAGTGCTTCTTTTGCAATTCTTTATTTCCTCTTCGAACAATTTTAATGCATGTCCCAAGAAACATTTTTAATAATCTCTACTTTGCAATTTCCGAAACGGTTTGCGTTGGTAAATAAAAAAAAAACACCTCTTTGCCGACCTTTAAGCGAACGACTCTCGAGTAGGATAAATGAAAATAATTCACTTACTTTGTTTTATGTTTTCCAGCCTGGAAAGTATTTATTGTAATGATCCCAGTAATTTTTCATTTTTTTTCAGGTTCCCGGCTCCAACGCGAAATAAATAATTTCAATCATTCCATAAATTGCAGGTTTTATTGTCCTTAAAAAAAAGATTTTTTTTTCATGTGTCCTGGATTATCATACATTATAGGTGTGAGCAGATTGATGTTGCTATGATCAAACAATTTTATTTTGCAAGTGTTTTGCAACAGGAGTGAAGGAATTAGTGTTTTTGCAGATTATAGTTAGGCAATTTCGTGCTCTTTCTGAAATTAATGTTAATGCTGTGTCCATTTTGCCATCTTATTTCGTTGGGCATATTTTTTATCGCACTGTACATTTTTCTGATGTGTATGTTGCCGCATTCTCAGTGGAACGTAGTACACAATGGCATACGATAAAATCTCGGAAGCATGTTCTGCACACGGAAAAGTAAATTCGTAAGTCTCAAGGACTTCATTGACAGTCAAATCGAAGACATTTTTGCTGGAAGAGTATTTCGCAAACGATGCTTCGACGTGACGAATAAGCCGGAAAAAATGCAAATTAGCATGAATCAAGCCACCGCGAGTCTTCATTGTCACTAGTTGCGACAGAGAAGAAGTGCAACCCGAGTTTAATGTCACAGCTCTATCACACGACGTACAGGACCTATACCGTTTTAAAACCTGTTTGCACAGGTAACCTGAACTGCAGGGTAATTGTATTAGCGTACCATTAATGTGAAAACCGTGGCCCCAGAAGTAGGAAAATTCGAATTCTACGTTGATTGTATACTTAGCTAGCGAAAGAAGCAATGCGTGATTACGAGGTATGTTAGTATATCAAATACCTAAATTTATGATTAGTAAGAAAAAGCTTAAGTGAGCAAAACCAGTTAAAACGGAAAACCTGTCACGTAATAAATTATGCAGTCGAGCACAGGGGCGAGAGCATAATCGTGGTCGGGATTACTATCGATGACATCATCCGCCTCCCAATCACCATGCTGTAATGCCGTATCCAATTTTTTCTTGATTTCCTGCATGCATGGAGAACTTTTAGCCTCCACCTTGTCGCCGTAAGCAGCCTTCAGATCGCTGATTGAAATTAAAATCGGTGGCGAATTCTCATCGGAAACTGTGCAATTTCCAGATTTCGGTGGTTTGATGACACCGTAGACCGATAATAACTTGTAGAGCTGTAAAAATGTAGGGCAGTTCGGATGATCGTTGCAGACTGCCGCTTGACGGATCGTGCCGAAAAATTTCTGAAACATTGAAATGAAGTTATCAATCTTCAAGAATCAAATATACGTAAAAATATTTTCAAATACAAGCAATTGTCAGAACATTTTCGCAAAGAAGGGTAGCAGCAATGAATTCACAACAAATTACCTCCAAGTTATCTTGATTTACTTTGCCGGGCAACAAGTACTCGAACTCGTAGCGATCGATTAGATAGCGGCATATATCCATTGTCGATTGCAGAGAAATTCTCAATCCACGTGACGTTTCAGCGGTGAGATATTCTTCTGGCTTTATATCTCCGTTCAGCATGGATGATTCCCATGTATTTAGCCACTGCAACGAATCCTCGAGTACCTTGTGTGGGAAACTTTCGGTAGAATGTATATATCATGTATGAGTAGCATGAGTAGCATTTAGTGCTAAAATAGGGTAATATACGTACAAGTCATTCTCTAGTAACGAAAATATGTTGAAAAGTATGGCGAAAGTAAATCACAGCTTTACCTTGAAATCATCGGAATGCGGAGTAAGTCCTTGATTCGGAGACTTTCGGTTTAATGCGTCAAACATATCGTTAATACGTTTGCAAAAGGTTATTGTTTCCTCGCACCCATCGAGTCCATGGTCTCCATGCGACTGGTAGAACGCCAGGCCTTGAGCAACGGAGTTGCTAAAAATCTTTATCAAAAAAATTAATCCCCGATTAGTACAACGGCGTTATTAAAAAAATGTAATTTATTTTATTTCAGTAATAATATGGAAAATACTTGAGTTGCTAGTCGAACGCGCATTTTCGACGTGTTGTCCAATATTACGTGCCTAGCAGTTATTGTCGGGCAGGCTCGGGCATTCCCAAGGTGGTCTTTGTCGAGCTCGTACAGAACGTTGAAATACTCCCAGCTGATGTAGTTCTCAGCGGATTTCAACTGCGGAAGAATCGAAATATCCAATAGCCTGTATGATATTCCCAATGTTGGCAATTACTGAGTATTCATATATTTTGCAATGCATGTAAGTATCGACGCGGATTATCCCTTCACTTTTTTTCCATGTTTCTAGCTTTCAACAACGGATAAGTATTTTCAGACGCGGGCAAGTAGCAACCACAATTAACTTTTTTTTCAGGGGTTTCAGCTTTCAACAACAGGTAAGTATTTTTCAACGCGGGGAAGTAGTTACCACAATTAACTTAATTTTTTTTTCAGGTGTTCCAGCTTTCGAAAACGGGTAAGTATTTTCGACCGCAGGTAAATAGTTACCACAATTGACTTAAATTTTTTGTTTCTTCAGGTGTTCCAGCTTCCAACAACGGGTAAGTATTTCCAAACGTGGGTAAGTACACCCGCGTTTAAGTTACCACAATTTAAGTTACCACAATGTAAGTACACAATTTAAGTTACCACAATTAACTGAAATTTTTTCTTTTTTTCAACATCTTCCAGCCTTCAACAACGCGTAAGTATTTTCAGACGCGGGTAAGTAGCAACCACAATTAACTTAAATTTTTTCTTTTTTTCAAGTGTTCTGGCTATTGAGCATAGGTAAATATTGACAAACATTTTTTATCGATTTGTTCCTGCTATTCCAGTTTAAAAATGAAAATATGGACAACATTTTATTTAGATTTTTTTCCGGTGCTCTGGTTTCCAAACGCGGATCACCTTTGACAATAATTATCTCCAGTTTTTTTCCAAGCTCGAATTATCTTATCGTTATTATTTTCCACATATTATGGGCTTTAAACGCGGGTAAGTATTGAAACACTTTTATTACTCTGGTATTTCGATTTTTAAACATATGTAAGTATCGACAATAAATATATGCTCATTATATTTACAATTTTTAGGTGTAACAACTTACCCGCAATTTCTTCTTGTTGTACAGCCGATTTCGAATATTCTTGATTAGATGCGGAGTATCTGAGAATGCAAACACTTTTCGCTCGCCGTTTAATGGGTGAGCGAACCATGTCTTCGTTTCTCCCATCAAGCCGCTGACCCCCAAAAGTGACCACATTTTAACATTAGTCGCAGCGCCATCGGCAATAACTCCATGGATTCTCGCTCCGCATCCTTCCAGGTAAGAAATACCTTTAACGACCAGCTTTGCGAGCTCATCTCCTTTTACCGGATTTTTTCAGACGAAAACTGCGATGGGTTGCGTGTAGGAATCAGCAAAAGGTTGAAACATCAGGACTAGATCGTGCGTCGCTTGATCATTTATATCCGTCGATTGTAATCCATCGTCGCCAAGGTCTGTCAACCCCACGTAGGTTAGATTTTTCGAACCAACGGCAACAGATTTTCTGAGACTTATTTCATCCAGCAGGAGGACTCCGTGCCGCTGCAGAGGAGTTTTATTGGAGAAATGTTTCTTCAGAATTTCCGCAAAATTTTCGTCGAACCCGCATTTCGAGTCAATGATAGCGAAATAACTACGTATTGTTCGCTTGCACGGCAGTGGCAATACTTCGTTTTTTCGGAGAAATTCATAATATGCTGGTGATCGGATGTTCATCAGCATACACAACATCAGCCAGTCTTCCGTGTAACGTCTGCCTCTGTCATCTTTGCTGCAGGTTGCCGCGATAATTTCTTTCAAAGCCGCTTTTTGACCAGCGGGGACCTTCAATTTGGAACATTTTTTATCTAAGGTTTCCAGTTTAATGCTTGCTATTTCCTCATCTTGTTTTTTTAGACAACATTTTAGATGCGACACTCGTTTCTCGACCAGATATTTGTTACGACGTTCACGACGGAGTTTTTTTGCGCATCGCCAACAATTTCCGTTTATCGGCAGGATTCGAAACGTCGTGAATCCCAGTTAACGCTGAACGATGATGGGACCATGACACCCTTTGGCGCACGATTTTTCTCGTCTTCGCGCAGGATTCGCATCGTCTCTTCTTCGAAACCAGAGGGCAATTTTTGCTGCGCCAATGACCGACATAATCCTGAAATACGCTATCATCTAGCAGATGATGCATATTTACGACACCGAGACCACCGCAGACGTTCATCCTTTGGAAGCGTTTTAATATTTCTGGAATACTTTCATTCACACGTACAGTATTATCCAGATTTGTATTCTGCGTGTTAACGGGCCGTCCGTATACGTAGTAATTTATTGTCCTGTCTGTGTCAAGAGTTACACATTTATATGTTACAGGACAATCTAAACCATTCTCCCGTTTCGTAATTGCGAGAGAAAATAGAATGCACTGTCCCTTATCTCTACGCAACTCGGCGACGCTCCATAGTTCCGGTATTGTGCCAGAAAACGCTTCACAGGTAGACGAATTCGCTCCATTAGGATCTATATTAACACAAAAATAAATTTGCTAATGTACATTGTGATTTTTTCAGTAACTTCCCCGGAACTTGTTATAGTAAGTATTTACGTTCGAAAATTTTGATATGATTTGGTCTATTTTCTCTACTTTTCTTATTTTCGTTTTCAGGTCCACCTATTCTTCGAATATGGATTGGAAAAATATACAGGTAAGTGCAGATCAAAGTAGGAGTATAATTTCACATCATTTTCCAGGTTTTATAACACAATCAGAGACCCTGGGTGCAAGTAGCGAATCAATGAGTACAATAATGAATTATCTCATTTTTTGTTTTTTCGACAATTGTACATGACTCGTCAAGATGAGTTTTGATTAGACCTTTTTTTGTGCTATTGTATCTCAATTGGTGTGTGTCAAGAAGTGAGCGAGTGTAGAAATGGGTAAGTGTATTGTTTCTTGTACATTATTATTTCGAGATTTTTTTCCACTTTCTCTGGATTCCTAACCTGGGTAAGTATTGACAATGATTTTCGGAAAATATTATTTTTCGCGGATTCCGGCTTCAAAAATGGGTAAGTACTGATAAAAATAATGTTAGGTCAAACATATGTATGAAAACTATTTTTTATTTTTTTTCGTACTGCAGTTTAATCATAATTCATAAGTTCATAATTATTAGGTGACCCGCCCCTCCTGCTGTGTTTAAACTTACCTTCTCTGATGATGACAGATGAACACACTGTAAAAGGCTTTGCAGATGCTACCAAGGCTTTGCCATCTTGAACTGACTGATCACTGCATGCCGCATGAGCAGAATCACTACATGCAACTTCCATCAGTGGAACACCAAACTGTTTTTCCAGTACAACAGGTACACTCGAGACATCTGTAATATACCGGAATAAAACAATAGAAATCATGTACGATTGCATTTTTTATACATATTAGAATATATAATCTTCATTTCAGTAGACTCCTGCTCATGAGCACTAATGCTGTGAGTTGAAATTTCCATGAGCTGTAAGTGTCCAAAGCCATTAAATTCGTCTTTATTCTTCTCAAGCGCTGAAGATTTACCGTTCACAGGATCTTGGCTCGGATCTTGGCTCGGAGGATCTTGGTTCGGAGGACCTTGGCTTGGAGGATCTTGGCTCGGAGCATCGCGGCTCGGAGGATCTTGGCTCGGAAGATCTTGGCTCGGAAGATCTTGGCTCGGAAGATCTTGGCTCAGAAGATCTTGACTCGGAGAATCTTGGCTCAGAGGATCTTGGCTCCGAGAATCTTGGCTCGGAGGGGCTCGGCTCGGATTTAAGACACAGCTCACAGGATCTTGACTCGGAGCATTTTTCCCACTGCTCACAACTTCATTAAAAGGTTTGACGGATCCCTCGATATGTAAAATGTCACCAAACTTCGATGGAACCGCAAGTTTATCGAGCTGCGGGTGCTTGTACGCGACCTTAAAAGAGGGAAATTTGTGCGGCTGCAATCGTTTAATCTGTACACACAATTTGTCTAATAAACTTACCTGTGCTATTATGCGGCCGTTCGAGTCATGTTTCACCCATTCTCGATGAATGTATTTTGGTTCGAAATGATTTTCGCACACAACGTGTCTCGGCTCTAATTTTCCAACTCCCGGTATCGCGGCCTCCCATTTTTTAAATTGCGCCAAGTCTCTCGGCACCCGAAACACAGAGCGTTTCGATTTTTTACTCCGAGAGCCTGTTCGACACGTTGGCACAATACACCACTTAGTCATTTTTCAATATCACCGTTTTTACAAGTTTACAAGTAGAGCACGTCACGTGTGGTCGCGTGAATCAGCGGTTATGTTTGGGGTTTGTTTACTTTTGAAATCTATTTCCGTCTCTCTCACACAGCCTGCATCACTCTACAGCAGCGACCCTCGTGGTCAGGAGTTGAAACATTCGGTGCTTCAATAAGAGGCCATCCCCCACCACTGAAATTTTGAGCGAGTTTTAAGACCTGTATGTAAGACCGTGGTCCGAACTCTTATGGAGAGACTTGAAAAAAGTGGCTACAAAAACATGCACAAACAGGGATGGCGCCAATATCGATACGACCTCGAGAAGTGAGCTGCGTGTGACAGAGACGGAACAAATGAATTATGAAAAGAAACTGTCTGTGAGGTTGAAGCTCTGCTTACTTCTCGAGGTCTTGGAGATAGTGGCGCCATCCCTGTTTGTGCATGTTTTTGTAGACATTTTGAAATGCACAGATCGGACTCCTTCTACTCTAACCTCCTTGGTGGCTACAAAAACATGCACAAACAGGGATGGCGCCACTATCTCTAAGACCTCGAGAAGTAAGCAGAGCTTCAGCCTCACATACAGCTTCTTCTCATAATTCATTTGTTCCGTCTCTGTCACACGCAGCTCACTTCTCGAGGTCGTAGCGATATTGGCGCGATCCCTGTTTGTGCATGTTTTTGTAGCCACATTTTTCAAGTCTCTCCATAAGAGTTCGGACTCCTTCTACTCTAACCTCCTTGCACGTGCACATGGACCATGGAGACTAGAGTAAAGGAGCCCGAACGCAATGCTGGCGAAATGGTTGTGAAAGTGATGAACGATCCGCGGATTGTACCCGCCTGGTGGCGCTACCACTGCGGGCTCCGTCCGCGCGGTGATTTTGAATCGTCGATCCGCAATTTGTCGTATATTTGTTTCTTATTAGCGCTGCTTGTAATACTGATGAGTAATATTGATATGCTTTTGTTTAAATTATGAAATGATAATATTTCAGTAATTTTTTTACTTGGCGGTGATCTTTACTGTAAATGTTTTATTTTTATACGGTGACATGTACAATCAAACAGCCATAATGTAAACATCCACATGGACATTTCATAACCACCTTCTCGTATTTTGAAGTTCCATTCGACTCAGCGCAGTCATGTAGTAATTTCATCAGTATGCTTGAAGGATAATTAATAATAGGAAATGTTAGGAAATATTGAATCTATGAGCACGGAGCAAAAGCGGTATTTTATTTTCCATTTACCATATTATAGTCGTGTGATTCGAGTGATCGATTATTTTAATAACTATATGTTGTTTATAATCCGCGCACAGGCATCGGGGTGGACCAGAGGCTTCAATTTGTTCGCGACAAGCAGGGTCATCATCTGATGTACGAGTTCTTGGAGTTGCGCCGGAGTCACCTTTTTCCCAAGAACCCCAGTGTCAAAGAACTACGAGTACAATTGAATGAAAAATTAGAAAATAAACAATTTGGTTCTTTATTTTTATTATTGTATCTTGAGGCTAGTAAATTGATAAATTCAACTTACCCCAGGTGTAACCATGAACGTTGCTCAAAAACCCTTTATAACTTCGTTGTTCTCCGGGGATGGAGACAACGGATAAGTTTGCAAAAGTTTCAGCTGCATTGTAACCAAGTTGGACCGCTGCGCTCCAGCGCTGGACCATATGCTATAAAAAAAAACGAAAATTTACTAGTTAATGAAAACTTAATGAACAAAGATAGAGGATTTTTTAAATTTTATCTGGGAATTTACCTTCGGAACTTTGAAGACCGAAGCCTGCCTTCTCCCCAACCGCTTGCGTTGCGACCGGTCCGCGTCGCGCCCACTCCGACATGCGGGGTAAGCGCAATATTTACCCATGGCGAAACTGAAAACAAAAAATCAATCTAATTAAATATTATAGGTAATACATTATAAGGAAATGGGAGCGAGGGGTATTTATATTAAAGGTTTCGCATATTTAACCTAAAAAATGTTTTTTGTCCAAGCATCATGCATTACATTTTTGCTGTATCGACTAAATCTCTAACAGCATTAAAATTAATGGCAATTATAATTAAATTCGGCGACGATAGCATGCAATAAAAAAAATACAAACGATTTGACAAAATGAATCAACATGTGGTTGCACATGCCGATGTCAATATTTTCGCTAATCCGCGAATTAATTGCATAAACATAATATTAAGGTTCAGTTCTTACCTTTATTGGATGGTCTTTTTCTGTTTTGATTTTATAAATGCTTTTAATACAGAAATGTCACTCAACGGTGCGTAACAGCGTAAACTGTATGTAACTGACATATATGTAATACTCGCATATATAGTAACTGACAGTAATACGTCATTGTATGTATGTCACAAACACTGCTAAGCCGGTCCTCACGCACGTATCCTATGCGCCTATCCTATCCACCACCTATCCTATTCCGTACCAGGCGCTGGTATCGCTTGCGGATATTTTTCGAACTATAAGATCTTTCATCACTTTCACGATCCACTTTTCGACGATTCCGCCATATGCGTTCGGGCTCCTTTACTCTAGTCTCCATGACATGGACACTATATCAAAGAATTCAGACGTATATAGAAGAGTAGTCCATAAGGATATTATGTGCCGACTTTATTGGGGGCATGCCCCCAGCGTTAGTACTCAATTAGTGGCGCTGACGGCAGTTGTCATTCTCGCTCTCGCTTTCTCTCGTAGGCTTAAACGCTGGGGACATAACGGCGTCCTGCTTACTCTTATAGATATTAGGCACTGGGGGCATCATTGTATCCTGCTTCCTCTTATTCGCTCCGTGCAAGTGAGCGGTGGCGACATCTGGTAGCTTAAAAACGCGAAAAACCTGCAAAGTGTAGCCGTGATTTGTTTGGAAATTCGGTGAAAAGTGCAATAAAATAAATTAAAAGCCTTTGTTTCGAGATTACCCTTATGTAGTTGTGTATAGCATTTTTCCTACAATGAAATAAAAAAAAACGAGTAAGTAAACTATAATTAATACGTATATTTTGATGATTGTACGATGCATTTTGAGGTTATTCGTATAGTCATATAGGCATATAAAATATATAAAATATGTACTTCTTGTATTAAAAAAAATGAATTAAAGTATGAACAGGCGTTAAAAATACTACGATAAAAATCAGAATAATTCATTTATTAGATATAAAATATTATTGTATATTGTAAATATTATGTATACATTAAGTATAGGATAAACAATTTAATAATTTCAAGTAGTTTTCCTCTTTCAGTTAGAAAAGTAATTTACTTGACCAAAAAAATGGACATAGTCATAAAAACTGGGTTTGAAAAAGTAACACATGGCATATTGTTCCAACCTGAGACGGTGCCAAAGGGCAAAGAGCTAGTCAAAGCGAATCATGTTTACAACATTGAAGAATATCGGAAAAATGGGCAGAGCTTTCTCTTACAAGCTCAAATATTAAGGCAAGCTTCTGTAACGTCTCAGCCATATAGGACAAAGCTGAACGTAAGTATTGAATTGATTTTTTTCATATGTGTTACATATAATGGTAAAAAGCAGATAATTTATTTGATATAATATTTATCTTTACAGATCGACGCTACTCGAAAAATTACAAGTGTTTCATGTACTTACGTTTACAATAAAAGTGGGAAATGTAAACACGTTGCAGCTTTGATCCACTATGTAAATAATGAGGCGAGTTTGTTAAAAACAAATTACGAACAGCAGTGGGGGCGGCCAACGGCCCGCCAATTTGCTAAAGAGAAGTACTCTAAAGGGAAGTATTTTTTTGAAATGTTCCCGCCTCAAGAAAACCCAGAACGAGAACCGTGTGGCTTACACGTTTCTGAATTGAATGGACCCTCTGCTCTGCGAACAGTCATGCTCGAAACTAGCAAGAATAAGAATGAACAGGCGATACAAAATTTGATGGACTCGATGTTGATGAAAGTTGATGTTATTCTACAGAAAGAAGAATGTGAATCGTGTGTGAACACTTTCTTCGTTTTATGTGAAAGCAAGACAATACACATGAATACTCAAATAGTAAAAAAAGAATTGAAAGAATTTTATACGAGGGTCATTGTCATGTCGAAAAAAAACATTGTTGAATTATGCTGTGATACACTAGAGCAATCGAAATGCAAGAAGTGGTTCGAAGCTAGAAAAACTGGAAGCACTCTAATGCTTAAGAGTATCTGCGAGTAAGAATGCTCACAGTATTAAAAGTAGAATTAAGAAGCCTGTGGAGTCACTAGTCGCAGAAATGCTTTGCCCAAAATTTGTTGATACAGCTTCTACTCGATATGGAAGGGATCACGAGTCAGATGCTGCAATACAGCATCAACAATTATATGCTACTGATGTAAAAAAAGTTGGGCTTATTGTGAGTGAAAAACAGCCATGGCTGCGCGCTAGTCTCGATGGTGTTGTTTTTGAGAACGGTTATGTTTGTAAAATCGTAGAGTTCAAATGCCCCAGCTGTTGTGTAAAACAACCAATTGTTGACTTCGAGTTAAAAAAGTGCAATGTCAGTTACTTGCAATTTCGAGGTGATGAAGTACAACTCAAAGAAAGTGGGCCATACTACACACAGTGCCAAATTCAGATGTATATATCTGCATTGAACGTTTGTGATTTATTCATATATTCACCAGTTAAAAACGGCAGTTTTTGCTTTCCAGTTTATCGCAATGAACAATTCTTAAAAGCAGTTATCATCAAATGTGAGAATTTCTATTTCCAACATTATTTACCCGAGTTACAAACAAAAATAGTAAAAGAAAAAGGTCAAGAAAATATTTTGAGTATCAAGAAAGAAAAACAAACTCGTCGATTTACTGGACTAAATATTTCTAATAACATGTAATTTATATTTAGTTTTCGTGTGATTACAAAAAAAACGTTGACGTGTACTGGAATGCACTATGTTATGTAACATATGTCATATTAGGGAAAACCAAAGAAATATCGCATATTAAAAAATATATAAAATATTTTATTTAAATACATACATATTTTTGACAGTAAACAATGTTATTTATTTGTATCTGTATTTTTATCCGAAATTATAGGAGGCTGTAGATTCACCAAAACACAACACACATGTATTATATCATCAATACAATGAAATAAATTTTCAGGTATCTTATTTAAAATCTGGTAAGTTCTTAATCGCTGCATGATTCTTTCAACATGAATGCGAACCCTCGCTATGTTGTAAGTTTCTTCCGTTTCTTCTTTTGTAAATTCAGATTTTTTTTCTAAAAATGGCGGCATAACAAATACGACGTTTTTCCCAGTTTGATCAATGGTTCGTCGAATTTCTGGGAAGCCTTTATCGGCTAGAACAATGACTCCATCTTCTAATAAATCTAGTAAACCAGATTCAACTGTCATTTGTGAATCACTTTTTCTTCCCCCAGCCACTTTTGATTTGAAACTGATAAAGGCTGCTGGAGTGATTCCGATGAGAAGTTTTGCAGTGAAACCTTTTTTGTAATGTGAATAAGTATACACACGGTTATCAACGCTAACCGGAATTTCGATTCTGAATTCCGTACAATCAATTATAACACGAGTGCTACTATAATCAGGATCAAAACATTCGGGCATTGTCCCTTGTACTACGTCCTTACTTGGCCAAAATACTAAATTATCTGTAGCACTAGATAATGACTGCAAAGTTGAAAAGAAAATTCTTGAAATCGTTGTTCGATGTACAGCAAAAAAAACACTGATTGCTGAAAAGGTTAACCCAGTTTTCATTTTAACCAAAAATATGAAAAGTCTATTTTCTTTGGAAATTTTACAATTTTCTGCAGTATCATTTACTCGTCTCAATAAAAATTGAAAATGCTCAAGTGTTACACCAGCAAGATCTAGACACTGCTCATTATTTTTTATTGATGAAATGCCAGCAAAACTTCTTGTAGTAGTAAATTTGTCATTCTCGATATCAGGTCCAACTGACTGATTTACGTATACTTTTTATGGCGTACCACAATGTTTATCTTTGAATTGTTTTTTATTAGGCACTGTAATGAGGCTTGGACTTATTATTATTTCTGTTTGGGTTTCAGCATCACTACAAGAAGTCGTGTTATTGATGTATCTATTGCAGATAAAGGTTTTTTTCTGGTTGAATAAAATTGGGTGAAAAAATATCCACTTGATACTCCTGGTCGCAAGTTTTTTTTTCATGACTACTTTGATTTGGCCTTGCATTATTATCTTGAGGCATCTCCGACTGTTCCAGCAGTTCTTCAATAACCTGTTGCGGTGCTTTTGTGGTTGTTGGCTCTCGTTTACTCATTCTTCGCTTCATGAATCGTTCATGTCTGCAATAAAGATAAAATAATTATAAACATTACAAAAGAGATCATTTAGATTATTCGTATACTTGATTTGTATATAAATTTGTATACCTCTTCATTGCTCCAGTTATATCCATCGCTTTTGCTTTATATGCAGGAGGGAATATGGTTGGAATGTAGCTTGGACTTGATAGTTCCTCTGATTTTTTATTTCTAACGAAATGCTCACTGCATATTACATCCCGCGGCCTTGGACACCATGGTGATCCATCCGGACTGGAAATTAAGTCAATTACTTTACTTTTTTTAATTACTTATTTAATAAGTATCACGTACGTCGTGCTTGCTTTCGTGCATCAGGCGCTACAAAGAGAGGTTATGTGACTTACTTTTTTCTCCTCACAGCTGCAATCCATTTGTTTCTTTGCTCCACTTTATATTTCGCTGTTGGAAATTGGTAGAATTTACACTTATTGCGTACACCATTGTTTTTACAATTTACTACACAACAAGTAGAATGGCCCATTTTATTAGATAACACGATGCTAGTTATACGAAAAACTTCCAAGGTTATTGTTCCCTTTCGCCACCAAGGCGCTGGGGTAGATTCGCTTATCCCCTCCAAGGACTTGCACGGAGCGAATAGGTATTATGCGCTGGGAACACGTGCGATCGTTCTCGCTGGGGACACGCTCGCTCTCTCTTGCACCTTCTCGTTTCGCTAGCGCTCTCTCTTTATTCCACTACCACACAGTTCCATAAGACCCCTCTTGCCGCTCTTACGACAAGTATCCGCTGAGTTCGAGTTTGTTGTGTCAGGCTGCTCTTTAACTTTTTAACGGGCTCTTTAACTTTTTGGTTTTTAAATAAGTTTTGAAAATGCCAACTAACGATTTATGTGTCTACGGGGGATGCCGTAACTCAAAGCGGAAAAAACCTAATTTGTCATTTCAGAACACGATGACACGTAAGTCTTTTTTTGTTATTAGAAGAAATAATGAAACATTTGCTGTACGGTGTATTCTCGGATCACAAATGGCAAAATCGCTTGAAGAAGCTAAATAAACTTCAGTTTGCACCAAAATGCTTTAACCTATTCATATAAATTATTTTCCTGAAAAAAAAAAAAAATCAAGTAAGTCGATTTCGATCCAAGGCTTTTAGCTCAAGCGTGTTTTGCTCCGCAATGTTTAAGAGAGAGATAGGTATCTCATTCCGCCCCCCCCCCCGGCCTGAAGCTGTTCGCTCATCACGCCGCCACGCGGCAGTTTGGGTCACAGGATACTTGTCTTCAGGCCGCTCGTAAGAACTGGCCTTCTATGCAGAGATTAGTAGGGAGATGTACAACGCTCCCTTTTTCGGCGTGCCTCGGGAATGGCGCTAAATCGCGGCGGCGAGTTCGGGAATATAGTTTTGTGATCATCACCTCTATCGAGGTTGCAGATTCCCTTGTAGCCGCGCGAGTCGTGATCACCGCTCAAGTCGGTATCGCAGTCAGCGTGAACACGAATGGGTAGCTCGGTGGAAAGTCTCCGCCCCTCGCAAATCGTGCTTACTCGATAAGCGAACGGAGCGAGGTTTTCCGTCCGATCGAGCTCGATATATTTATATAGCCGTACTGCGGATTAGAATATGCATTAATTGAATTTCAAAGTGAAAAACATGTATCGAGATCATTGTTTTCTCTCGGTTGCCTGTTTATGCCGAGAATGCGGGTTAAAAAAATTAACGACGAAACGCGTTGAAAAATAAAACGCCGAAACGACCGTGGAAGGTTCAAAGAGAAATCTTGAGCCTTTGCCGCGGTCGATTCGGCGGTTTTTTTTTCAACACTAAACATTATTTATTTATTTATTAAATGTATACTGTGCCAAAAGATTACGGAAATTTTCTAATATGTAGCTTTATTTCCAATTCACACAGGATTTTATTTATTCTCGCTTTGAATTTGTTTGCTTTCTTTTCTCTCACATTTAATATTCTAGAACATGTTCTGTGCACCGGAGTGTACGACCACTTCAAAAACACTTGTCGAGTGTATAGAACACGAAGGAAGTGTTAATAGCGATAGTGTCGTATTAAATGACGATCACGTCATGGAATGCGAGCATACGTAGGGAGCATTCTTCGACAATGAGATAGCTCAGCACGATCGACAGGATAACCGGGGAATCTCAGTTGTCGATATTCAGCGGGAACTAAGTGCAGCGTATTTACCCGAAGGCTGGGCCTGGTGTCAGAAAGGATCTGATATTTTCTTCACCAATTACACTGCCGGCGATTTTTCTGTCCGTCAACACCTCGTCCTTTCTCCAGATATGTCGTTAAATGTATTTATGTCACAGCCTCCATAGAAAATTCCGTACTCGTTCATAGTATACATTTTCGTAATAATAATATGTTTCCAGCTTCATCTGAATACCGGTGCCGTCATTCTCTTGGATACTATTACCTCTCTCGCTGATGTAATTGGATACACGAAGACGATGAAAAATTTCACCATTTGCACCGGGACAGGCATCAAAAGCGAAAGGTATTTCTGCATTTCTGCATTTCTACGTTTCGGAACAAACTCTTACCATACTTTTCGGTACGGAAATAAATGCTGAATTTTTTTTTTATGTAGGTTTGATCGTCGATGCGGAGGTATTCTCGAACCCGATGAAGAATACAAGCGGAATCAGAGAAACCCGAGGTGCTTGCTCTGTCAACAACTTCAGAAGAAGCTGTTGCAACGACGGAAACAAATAAAAATGGAAGAAAAATACGCAGCTTCTAAAGTTGCTGCAGAATTAGCCCGACGGAAATGTATTCGTTTGCAAAAAAAGGTAATGTGAACAGTTTAAATCTTACGGATTCTTTGCTTGACAAGGTTGGCAAACTTGCTGAATTCGATATTTTCAATTGATTTTGCTTCATGAATTGACATAAAACTAATGCCATATAAATTTCATTTCTTAATAGGCTGCAAATTTGACGGCAAATGTTGCTCGGCTGCAAAAAAAAATGTTCGCAATAAAGGAGCATACTCTTGAAGAAAAAATCGTCACACTTCCGGAAACGCAACAGCAGGCAGTGCGAGCTTGTTTCGAAGCCGCGAACGTTAAGTCTGGCAACATGCGTCGGTACACGACTCAATGGACGTATGAGTGTCTGTTGGTGTGAATTAAAAATCCCTCGTTGTACAAGCACCTTCGCGACAGAGAAATTTTGGCGCTACCCGCCCGAAAAACTTTGAATAGATATATTCAAATAATCAGCGCATTAACGTATGGGTTTCACCAGTCCGTTTTCGAGTGCTTGAAGAGAAAAGCAGAACAGATGGACAATGCTTCAAAACGAGGTATGATTAATTTATGATATTTTTGTGAATCGACAGTAGTACAATTTATTCTTATAGTTGTGTACAGCATTTTTCCGCCTTATGCTCTTCATAATCATTCGTTCCATTTTCAAAGATCCTTTTACATTTGACTATGCTCCTGAAACCGTTGTTTATAGCAAGGTCTGCCCTCAATTTAATCCTCTTCCCTCACAGTCCTTTATTGTGCACGCTCGAGATTGTACAATTATCCACGGTTTCAGGAGTTGGTTTGATTTCAAACACAAATTACATATTTTCAAGATAAGAGCAAAAATAAAAGTCAGCTATTTGATCTTCAGGTGTTCTCCTAGTCGACGAAATGAAGCTGAGTGAAGGGATTTCTTTCGATCGACAAACGATGCAGTTCGGTGGTTTCGTTGACCTCGGAAAGCATACTCCAGAGAACGTGAAAAATACCAGAGCAGATCACGCACTCGTTTTCATGTACCAACCATTTCGAGGCAAATAGGTCCAAGCTTTGGCGTGTTTCCTCAGCAAGGATTTGGTCACGAGTGCGGTGCTCCACAAGCTCATTTTGGAGTGTGTGGTTCTACTATCCAATTCCGGATTCCATGTAGACGCGGTAACAACGGACGGCGTACAATGGAATCGTGGTGTGTGGAACATTTTCGGCATCAACGGAACCAAATTCATTTGCGAACATCCTTGCAACGAAAAGAAGCGGCTGTGGATGATTTCAGATTTTCCGCATTTGCTGAAATGTTTCCGAACTGGGGTGATCAAGAATCCTTTTTTTAAGGTAAGAAATTCGAAAACTAATAGCCCACTTGCAATGAAAGCACAAAAATGTGTCTTCACCCCGCAATTTGTATGATCACTTTTTTCTTTCTAGACGCCAGATGGAGACGTCAAAAAAGCGCACTGGGAAGCGCTTTTACGATGCGAGAACTTCGCTAAACCCAATTTAAAATTGGCATATCGCTTAACGCCAGCGCATCTGAATCCGATTGGATATCAGAAAATGAACGTGCCGCTAGCATTCCAGGTAAATTTCATTAAATAAAAAAAGAATGCAATGACTGAGACGACTAACGAACATGCACGAAATATTTTCAGTTGTTCTCGGCTTGCGTTCAAGCTGCTATGCAGATGTACGAAACTTCCGATCCACAGTTGAAGGACTCAAAACCCACCAGGAGTTTTTGCAAAAAAGTGGACGATTTAATTACCGCCATGATGTCGCGCACTCCGCAAACTGCGCTCCGTCCATCAGAGAGCTGTCCGCAAAGAAAGGTATCCCATGCAATGCTCGCTATTGGCGATTATTTAAGATCTATTTCTAATCAATCACACTTAAGGGGTTAGACCCCTCTGGAGCGGAAAAAAATCAAGACATTCTTTGGGATTTTTTTTTCTACTAATAAAGCGAGCAAACATTTATTTTAGGGCTGTATTAAGTACATAATAAGGTATATACAGATATTTTTTTTTCAATAAAAAATACAAAATGTCATCAGAACGCGTTTTTTTCGAAGCTATGCTTTTGAAACTGGTGGGCAGCATAACTCGTGCAATTTTTATCCGATCGACTTAAAATTTGAACTGTAGTTTCTTAAATATATTATCTGAAGCGGTACACAAAATTATTGTTAAATATTGATTTTTCGCAAAATGGCAGCAGTTTGAAAAAAGACAAAAAAATTATTTAAAAAAACGACTTTAATTTGTTTATAAAAACCGTAATTTTTATCCGATCGTAAAAATCGTGTGTATTGCTTTAGATAATGTATCTAAGAAGCTGCAGTTAAAATTATGAGTCGATCGGATAAAAATTGCACAAGTTATCCTGCCCACCAGTTTGAAAGACATGGTTTCGCGAAAAACGCGTTATGACGCCATTTTGTATTTTGTATTAAAAAAAAAATCTGTATATACCTTATTATGTACTTAATACAGCCCTAAAGTGGATTTTCCATCGCTTTATTAGTAAAGCAAAAATAAAATTCCCAAAGAATGCTTTGATTTGTCGCGCTCCAGAGGGGTCTAACCCCTTAACCACGTGCAGAGTTTTATGGTCGTTACACACTTTTTTGACAACGCCTTGCAATTTGTGTCGCATTTTTAAGTATATTCGCAATTACTTGACTCATGCGCAACGGAATGACGTCTTAGTGATATCTACTCGCGCATCATTCGACTATAACGAATCGCAGTCTACTTATGATTGTATCAGAATATTTATCGGTTAACAAAAGTTCTGCCCACTCTAATGCGCTGTCGAGGATTCAGAAGAGCGCGACAATAATGCAATTTCGAATCGCAACTCAAACCGGCGCCACGTTTTTCGATTTCTCTGCACCAAATCGGTTCTTCGATAGTTCGAAAGATTTCAATTTTAGAGTCAAATATTACAAGTTCGTGATATGTCGTTCGCGACGCAGAACATCCGCAATGCACACACAACACACCGTCAGATCATCGCATACTTTTTATAAAATGTAATAGAAATTTTTTTTCAGCTTTCGGTAGGTTTACAGCTCAACACTGCATGATCGTTCCGCATCGTCTTCGTTGGATTTTCAATCGGCGCAATTTCTAGGTTTCTCGTCTTTCTCGCCAAACTACAGGAATTGAGGTTGATGTCAAACAGTTCCGCCGCAAAATATTCCCCTCGCTGTCGTTCAATTTTACTAAGAGACAGCTGGAAATATTGTCCATCTTCACGTTGGTAACGAAATAATCGCCGTTCATACCTTTGCTGTCGTATTGTTTGTGATCATGGTTTTCAGACTTTTTATTTGGTTTTCTTTCACTGCACGAATTTTTAATTAACCACACCCTGGAGTCCTGGTTGAAGTGATCCCGACTGGAGGTTCTGATCCTTTTGTAATATTGCGGTCGCAGTATAACATGATTTTTTCCATCCAAGAATTCTTTGGTGATTTTTCTACAATTTTCTTACACTGAGTCTTTGAAAAAACTGCATTATGTTTCTATTTCATTTTATTCTCAGCGCAACTACTTTTTTGTGTACATGTATTAATTGCTTGTTTAATTTTGCTGGTCCTTATGTTTTGCACCAATAACCGCTGGCTCGTTGTTCCTGCCATAAAAACTAGGCAATTTCAAGCTTCATTCAATATTTGAAGAATTGGGACGATTCTCTACCAAGTAAAGAGATATCCATTTCATCAAGTACTATGAAAGGTTTGAAAGTTACCTTGGGCGCAACCCTCGAAATAATGTATGCCCTCCACCTCGATTCCAATTTCGAGTACGTCATGACGGCACGTTAAAATCAAGACGCTTTGGAGGCAGGTTGCAAGTTTTATTTTTTACAACTAAATAGTTAATCTGTATTTATTTTGAAATGCATTACTGAAAACTAGAGTCTCTATTCGAAGAAAATTGTATTGATGCAGCAATAGTTGTACAGTAATCTTATTCTTGGTTAGCTGAGATTCGTGCAATTAAGTATCACCTTTTTTTTTGCAGAGATTTTTTGGCATGATGCGGAATGTAGGCGGTAGCAATGATCATCCCGATCCAAAATTTTTCGCCCAAGCATTCCGACTGCTTTGCAGTTACTCCTTGGTGAAACCACCGAGAGGATCTAACGTTAGTGGATCTGAATTGATGGAAAGCCTCATGCAGACGAAAGATTCGTTGGCCACTGCGGTTAAACCTCGGTGCGAGTGGTTGGCAGCCATCGATAATATGCTTGAAAAAGCATGTACCGATGAAGTCCCCGTGGAGAGCCACCAGCATGACCATAATTACGAAGAGTCCGTTTCCATGAGCTGGTCAACTTGGAATGACAGCGTTCATGATCACACGTACGATGTGATGCGAACCAGCCCAGAAGTACAAACGTACATAGCTGGTTTCGTTGTACGGGCGATGGCGAAGAAGCTGAAATGTCAGGAGTGCATTAAAACTTTGAAATCAGGCGAAGGAGACGAGAATCCACACGAAACAGCAATAAATCTGCTGGAACGGTTTGGAGGATTGATACGACCCAGTGGAGCGTTACTCCGTTTGACCGAATTCATGGAATCAGCCGTTTTGGATGTCATCGGTAAATTCGGTACCCAGATCGATTCTATTCACAGAATTTTGGAGCGGATTTCGGCAATAACGACTCTACCAGTCATCGGATGTACCTATCACTCTTCTGAAACTATGCGCAAAGTAATCGATTTTTACGTAGTTATGCGCGCAAACTTTTTGACGCATTCGTACAATGCGAATGAGAATGAAAAGCGCACCAAAACGAAGAGGTTACGCAAAAATGCGAAACTTTAGGTTTCTTGGCATCAAAAATTCAAGGTAAGAGTTTTGCCTAGAATCGGACGAGAAAAAAGATCTAATAATCAGCAAATATTAAAAATCCAATAGTGAAAAAAGAAAACAATCTAATTTTTTGATAATCTTTTTTATATGTTCCAGGGAGTACTTTGAAACAGATTCATTGTAACACGTGGCAAGGCCAAGGCTCCCCAATGTTACTGCTCAAATTTTTCGCCATGATGTCTGGCATCATACTTACCTACCTACTGACCTTGTTGTCTACAACAAGGGTCAGGCATCGAACCTCGGCCATGCTACGATCGAATTTACCGGCTCACGAAAACAAGTTGGAAAAGAGAGACTGTTGCTCGTAGCGAGTACGTTTTTTTGCCCTTTTTTCTTGAAATTTTCAATTTTAATTCTACTCTGATTATCTTGTCATTGTATCATTTTAATTTCCCGTTTTTTCTAGCTCACAGACGACAAGCCGCTCTCAACGAGATTCAACGTCTTCTTTATGGCCGCCCATTAGTGAATCGTGTTTCTCCTTAATGATATCCAATCTGTCTTCCTCTAGCGGGTTCTGGACCAACTGCGTACAGATAGTGGGGTTAATGTTTTCCTCACCAAGACTTTCATAAAGCAAATTTTTTATTTCGGCCCATGAAACATTGCCGATCAAACTTGTTTTCGCTATGTTGATTTGGTCGAAACAGAATTCACGTATGGCGTTTCGTAGTGAGTCAATCATTTCAATGAAGTCGTGTAGTTCGAGATTTTCGTGTATGCTTCCCATAATGGGCATAGCTATTATGCGTTTCGATTTTTCGATTTTTATGCGTACTCGTAGGTACGTCAGTTCCTCCAGTTTGAGATACAAACCCTGCGCCTGGAGTTCTTTTGCGCCATTATCAATTGGTTGCTCGGTCGTGGTTACGAAAATGACGAGATTATCGCGTTGCATTGATAACGGACCGCGAGTTTCGCGAATTTTCAAAGAGTTTGATAAGTGACGATTTTCGTCGGGAATGACAAATTGAGGGTTCTCATTGTCCACAAGATCGCTAGAAATTAACTCGTCGTCTAATTCGTTTTCACTCTCGGGTATACCTTCGTAATCATATTCATTATTAATTTCCATTTCGTTTAAAATTTTAGGTAAATCAGTCAAAGCCGGAGAATCCACAGGTAAATCGTGGGAAGGATCCGGAGGAGGATCGTTCGGAGGATCCATAGGACGGGTCGAAGGAGGGGAAGGTTTCCTCATTCCACTTTCACTCTCTGGAAGTTCCTCCGTTTCGTCGGGATCAGTCGGTACGGTATCTTGCAATTTTCTTTTAGCTTTTGTTTGTTCGTTTTTATCGTAACCCAAAAACGGTTCATTGTCGTCAACGGGTAACTTTTTCCTTTCTTGTGCTTCGATTTGTTCTCTTTTATCAAATCCCAAAAATGGTTCAGCATCGGAATCTACTTGTAGCCTTTTACGAGCAGTGCTCATTTGGCTTCCTTTAATTTATCCCTTTTTGTTTTCCTTTAACTGGGGAGAAGATTCTTTCCTCATCGTCAGAATCTCCGTTTTTATTTGGCGTATGCAACACCGAAAATACTGTTTTTGTTTCCAAAGGAGGGTTCCGCGATAGGGCGTCAGCGTTGCTGTTGGCCCTACCGGCTTTATAAACGATTTTGTACGTATAATTTGCAAGACTTAGTCGCCAATGAATCAAACGGTTAGCTGGGTCTTTCACGGAGTGAAGCCAGACTAAGGGATTATGGTCCGTGACCAGCGTAAATTGTTGTCCGTAAACGTATGGACGAAAATGGTTGACGCTGTAAATGATTGCGAGTAATTCCTTTTCAATGGTTGAATAATTCAATTCATGTTTGTTTAAAGTACGTGAAGCGTAACTTATGGGGCTGTCTTTACCAATTTCCTCTTGACTGAGGACACCGTCGACGGCAATGTCGGAAGCGTCTGTAGTTATTATGAATGGTTTTGAAAAATCCGGATACTGTAATACCGGTTCTTTACAAAGGGCGTCGCGAAGGATAGCGAACGCTTGTTCTTGTCCGTCGGTCCACTTGAAGTGGGTTCCCTTTTTCAATAGGTGTGTAAGGGGTTTCGCGATACCCGAAAAATTATCAATGAAACGCCGATAGTAGCCCGCAAAGCCCAAAAATTGCTTTATTTTCTTTTGAGTTGTTGGCCTGGGATAATTTTGTAAGGGTTCTTACTTTTTGGGGTCGGGTTTTACCCCTTTTTCACTAATTATGTGCCCCAAATAGGCAACTTCATGCTTCAAGAACTCGCATTTATCGGGTTGGAGTTTGAGGTTTGCTTGTCTGAGACGTTTTACGAGTTTGTTAAATTTCTTCTCGTGTTCACTGAGACTTTGAGCATAGATTACGATATCGTCCAAATATACAAATAATTCGTTTCCTTGCAATCCGGTAAGCACCTGATCCATGAGACGTTGAAAGGTCGCAGGCGCGTTTTTTAATGCGAAGGGCATTCGCTTAAACTGATAGTGACCAAAGGGAGTAGCGAATGCGGTTTTATGGGCGTCCTCAGGATGGACTTTAATCTGATGGAAACCGCTAGCAAGATCGAAAACAGAAAAGTATTTGGCATTTCACAATTGATCGAGAATTTCAGAAATTTTGGGTAACGGATAGGCATCCCCTATCGTTTTTTCGTTCAGATTGCGGTAGTCAATGACCATTCGCCAACGTTTGTTGCCCTGGGAGTCTTCCTTCTTCGGAACGAGCCAGAGGGGTGAACTATAAGGGGAGGTAGATGGTTGGATTATTTTCCCGGAAATCAATTAGTTCACTTGTTTCGTTATTTCTTGTTTATGAATCGGCGGAAATCGATATTGACGGGTAAAGACCGGCTGGTCGTCCGTCGTAATGATTCGGTGATCAATAGTACTAGTAAATCCGAGGGGTTTGCCTGGGATATGAAACAGATCAATATTTTCTTGAACAAGAGAGGTCACGTTTGCGCGTTCCTCCCCATTTAAATGCTCTAATCGGAGCAACGACAAGACATCTAATGCGTTATCTTTTTTTTTGAACTTCAAGCAACCCTTTAGCTGGGAGCATACATTCGTTTTGAAATTCTCGAAAAGGGAGAGAAATGAGTGGCTCCTCCTCAGCCTCCTTGAACTCCTTTCGTACGTCCGGAGGTGCGAAGGATAATTCCATATCGGTGCTGGATTTACGACTATCCTCTTGAACGGTAACTGTAGGAATGTACCAGGCTAAGTCATCCTCCGTGGAATTATGCGCCATTAACAAGGGGACAGTACGGCAGTCGGATTTTTGTAATTTTTCGTACTCATGGTACGTGAAGTTCAGAGCTCGAATATTAATATCCCAAAGCAGTTCGACGCCATATTCAGAAATTTTCGAGAAAATTGACTTTGAAGTTTTCGAGCGCACTCTTATCCCACAAAGATGCAACGATATTCGAACCGGGCTCGTGGCGTACCCGGTAGCGCTCGAGTCTAGTAATCGCGGGGTCGCTGGTTCGAGTCTCACTTCGATTTTTTTTTTTTTTTCATTTTTTTTAAATGAAAAAACGCAAGTCATATTTTTAATTATCTCTTGATTATAAACATACATTTTAAAGTATCAATATTTATAACCAACAACATTTTTAGGATGAAAATGAAAAACGTCGGGTAAGGAATTGAATACTTTATTATTCGGTCTGTATTCGTTTGTTTTATACATCGGGTGTAATGTTACACGAGCCAGAGTGATAACCATCGTAAAAACAAGGAAAACAGTAATTTTCACGGCATCTCGCACACCGTACAAACGCTGCATTGTTACATTCGCAATTTTTCCTGGTTCCTGGGGAGGCCGATTCCTGGGGAGGCCAAACCGATACCGTGATGTACAATGAGGTGTTTCGAAATGACAGGCGTCTGCCTTCTTGCACGGTGCAGGTAATTCCACCAAAATGCACTCCATTAGTGCAACCTTGTGACGTGTATTTTTACCGCCAAGTAAAAAATTTCATAAAGCGTCTGCAGAACTGCGCCTATCTGATTGAACAAGGACGTGAAATTAATGATAGAGAAGATTGCATAAAAATTCATTCTATTGTTCATCATCAGTTGTCTTCTCCGGTCTTCAATAACATGATCAGATATGCGTGGTTTGCTTCGAAACTTTGCGATCAAAGAGAAATCTTCATGAACGTGAATGAAGTTTGTTTTCCGATCGATGTATTGAAAAAAAATTGCGAATGTAACAATGCAGCGTTTGTACGGTGTGCGAGATGCCGTGAAAATTACTGTTTTCCTTGTTTTTACGATGGTTATCACTCTGGCTCGTGTAACGTTACACCCGATGTATAAAACAAACGAATACAGACCGAATAATAAAGTATTCAATTCCTTACCCGACGTTTTTCATTTTCATCCTAAAAATGTTGTTGGTTATAAATATTGATACTTGAAAATGTATGTTTATAATCAAGAGATAATTACAAATATGACTTGCGTTTTTCATTTTAAAAAAATGAAAAAAAAAAAAAAAAAATCGAAGTGAGACTCGAACCAGCGACCCCGCGATTACTAGACTCGAGCGCTACCGGGTACGCCACGAGCCCGGTTCGAATATTATTGCATCTTTGTGGGATAAGAGTGCGCTCGAAAACTTCAAAGTCAATTTTCTCGAAAATTTCTGAATATGGCGTCGAACTGCTTTGGGATATTAATATTCGAGCTCTGAACTTCACGTACCATGAGTACGAAAAATTACAAAAATCCGACTGCCGTACTGTCCCCTTGTAAGTGAGCAATTCCGTTCTTTACCGCAACGAGTGCTTGGCCTACGAATATTCCATCTCCAAAATGGAGCCGCGGGATATACCCTTCTTTTAATTCGGAGTTTCGTACTTTGACGAAGCATATTCCATATGAATGGAAATTGTCTCTTTCGAAATAAAAGGGATCACTTGATCCTTATAACACAACTGCAAATTATTCGAGTCGACAAGGGCCTTGTTTTTGGCCAAAATTCGTTACCAATAAGAGCATGTTGCCCGATAGGGAACCAGTCGTTTACGAAGTGGAATTCCTCAAAAGTGTCGTTAATATTCAAGTAAACTGATCTCAGAGTCTCTATTGGGACATTCGAAATACCTTTAAGGTTCAAAATATTTTCATCGTTAATCGACGTATTAACAATATGGTGTTTTACAAGATTTACGTCCGAACCAGAGTCAATCAAAAATTCAGTTGCAGTTCCAGATAGTTGGGGACAATCCATAAGAACGGAAGGGGTAGTTTCGTGTTTAGTTAGGCGGACCCTGACGGTTTGCACAATTTTGCCTCTATGATTTTTACGGCGCGCTCTTGGCGAGTTTCGTCCCGTGGGGAGGGCCTGACCGCGGGGCGAGAATCCAAGTTTTTTGAATCGAATGAAACTTTGTTGCGCTCATCGTTCTGTTTTTTGTAGCACATTTGGTCAGAATGTCCCGGTTTTTGACAATAAGAACAAGGAGGGCGCGGTCTGCTATCGCGCTCATTATTTGGCCGGGACCCATTATTGTTATTGTTGTTCATCGGTTTAAATGGAGGACCATGTACAGGCCTCTTTTCTGGAAATTTTTGCCCGCAATTCTCAGAAGGATGATTGCGGCCACAATGAGAACAACCAGTTCTCCCAGAAGGGGAGGAGGTTTTGACTTGAGCAGTATTCGGTTTGTTTTCGGTACGAAAATGGGAGCGATCGCGCTCCATGTCCTTTTCGACTTTTATAGCTTTACTGTAAGCATCCTCGAGATCCAGGAAGCTTTCGAGTTTCAATCTTATTCGAAAGTCGGGGGGAAGCCCCTTGATGAAACAATCCAAAGTATCGTTATCCAATGTGTTGTGATAGTCGGAACATATTGGACCGTGGCTATCGCGTTCGGCCTCCCTAATGGCCATATGCAAATCTTTAATACGACTGATGTAGTCGATGATGTGTTCCGATTTGAGTTTTGTAATATTTCCAAGTTCACCCCGAAACTCATTGAGTGTTTTCGGGGATCCAAAAAGAATTTTCAAGCGCTCGGCAAAATCGGTAACATTATTGAACGTATAATCTTCCAATGCGGTAGCGGTGTGCCCCTTTAATTTGTTCCTGAAAAGCTGTGTCAGGTTAAATTCGAGGTTGGGGGCGAACATGTCCCTAGCTCGGTTGCAAGATCTAATAAAACGTAATACGGGGATATTGTACCCGTTAAAAGTCGGCACGGACTCTAATGCGTCTTTAAATTTTAAATTTGGAGTACGCGGAATCGAATTCGAACGATTTTCGTCAAGATGGACGGTCGGTTCGGGAAATATCGAATTTTGATGAGGCGCGTAATCCTGCCTCTCGTTTCTAGATTCGGGAACTGTCGAATTGGGAGGAGGTGAGCGATTTTGCCTCTCCCTTTTTATTTCAGCACATTCAGCTCGAAAGTCTCACATCTGCGAAACCAGTGTCGCTAGGACTCTTTCGAGGGTTGTAAATTTTTCTGTTATTACCGGTAAATTTGTAGGTCCGGGGGAGGAGGTGTTACGTCCGGGAATTTATTATAGACAAAAAAAAAATATATTCGAAGGGAAAAATACGCGATTTGGATTTCGTACTAAATTTACGTATGATTGTAATTCAATATTTTCTTTTCAGGTAAACGGACGCCAGCCCAAGATTCTGCCTTCAGTAGGGAATGCGCCCAACAGGGATGAAGATCAGCCACGAATTTGATCGGTAAGTAAACTATCACTCGCGAGATAGGGTAGTCCGTAAAGAAAATAACAGATAGTAACGTGGACATGCGACTTACCCTACGAGCGGCGGTGCGTAGCGGGTGTATTTGATGGAGTACGGATAACTCGGATTAAACCTCGTGAGTCGATGAGGAAGAGCTCCTGGTTGACCGGGATATTGGTAACGACCTTTGGCTTTGATGTTTCCTTGATTTTCCGGGAAGAACTCATGTAGAGAAATAGGGACCACCGGATGATTCAGGATGAGCGATGATGGATGGAATCAATTCAGCGAAGTCCGTGCAGAAATCGATTATTGGAAAATCGTTGATTGCTGAGTCGTTCGATGATGGTTGAATGTTTGATGAGTCAACACGACGCGAAATTGACCGAATTATATCACCATTAGAACTGATGATGTGGAGACGAATGTTCACCGGTACAATTGAGACAACTTTTACTTTATTGTTCAATTGTCGGTTTGATATTTGATGAACTTGCGTGATTATTTTAGATGTGGGTTTATTATTCCCTTTGGGCCCGGAGGGACCTAAACCTAGTATATTACCAATGGCCCGGCGGATTTGGAAATGCGATCCACCTCGTCGTCTAGGCATACGGAAGAGATTGAGTTTTGCTTTTATTTTGTTATCGGAATAAGTTTGATCTGGGAAGAATTGCCGTGCAAGTGGGCTGCACCTACAATTCAGTTAAGTAAAGGATAGGGTGCAGGTGTATTAGCTGCACGCCTATAGTTAGTATTGGTAATTTGGGTAAACTAGGATTTTAAGTAATTCTGAGTGCAGGTGTATTAGCTGCACTTCAGTGTTGGTGTAGGGGATAGGGTTGAAAACAATACTCAACCTATCCCGTATTACTTGTATTCTATTATTTTGGAATTTAATTGGAGTATTCACAGATAAATGTTAATTGATGAGGAATTAATTGAATGAACACCAATATGTTACCTTTTGTTGGAATATATTGTTGCAATCTTTTATCGTAAAGAAAATACAAATCTCTTAGAATTAATGAACGTAACGATAAAAAATTAAATTGTGAAAATTGTTATTTCAAATGATTTTCAAACGCGAAAACACAATTATGTAAAAGTCGATTTTCCCGACGCGGACACAATGCGCACAGTGGGTGGAGAGATCGAGAACTGAGGACCCCGGTGCTCCGCCTGTATTTTGTAGATGGTGAAGGCGGAGAGTCCCAGTGGTCCGTGGTGGGGCGGCATTGACCGCAGGAGAAGTGGACGGCGAGGGCGATACTGATATCTCCTATCTCGCTTGTTCTTACAGAGTTAAACGGAGAATTTGACGATAAATGAATTATTATTAATTTATCGTTAAATTACCGTTACAATAAATGATTATCTTAATTTTGAATAGGTTTACAGGTAAGTATTCGCAGTTTGACTGAAGATAAGTTAATGCTTCAATTTATCGTTATTCTTACAATTTGGTATAACAGCTGATTTTTAAAAATAAAGTATATAATTTTGGTCGTTATCTTATTTTTCTCTTTTATGTGCGTCGTGGAATCGGATTTGATATTAAAATAAAGATAATATATTGAAAAACAATAAATGTTGAATATGAAGAAATTAATAAATGGATAATTATTCTAGAGTAATTTGAGAATACATGGGTGTGTAATAGTCGCATGTAACAATTATTAGAATGTAATTCTTATTTAATTAATAACGAAATATAAATGCATATTTATTTATTTACAATAAACGCAAAGGTTTGTGGATAGCGTATATGAAGTCGCATTTAATGTTTAACTATTTATAGAACGCTTGTTTTTAGAAATATAATTATTATAACAATAATCATATGTTGTGAGTAATATATTTATTGCAATGTATTTGCGAACTATGTATAACGCAGTATAACATATATAATATTTGATATTACTTATTAATATTTATTAGCATTTCATGGTTAAATATATTTTATTCTTTATTATAATATCAATAGTATTGTTAATCGCATTGTAACAGCGCCAGTTAAAATTGTTGAATAAAGAATGTATTAATTAACATGTTTATTAATTTATTCCTATGTATATTGCGCGTGAATAATATTAATAATAATAATAGTAATGGCGGATCGAGGAAAAAGGGGGCAAAGGAATGATACGTGATATTATTCGTTCGAGCGGATGTTTAGTCTATGAGATATCGGTGAAACGACATAAGATATTCGAAAGGATACATACTCGGATTGTTATTAATGTTTACGGAACGTGAACTGCGTTGGTCTTCGTGCGTCATTGAAGTTGTCATGGCACACAGGGAGAAGGGTATGCACTAGCATATCTATAGGTATATGTAGTATATATATATATATATATATATATATATATATATATATAAGATGCGGTACAAAAGGCATAAAGTATGAATGAGTATAACTATGGATATACCTATACGAGGTATATATATATGATATATATGTATATAGGTATCTATGTGAGCATATGGAACAAAGGGGTATCGCGGATCGTGAATTATAATTTGTGTTTTTAGGGAAACTAATAGTTCATGGTTTTGGAAGACAGGTCCCAGGTTAGCTAAAGGTATGTAGGTAAGTATAGCACTTATGGAGTCACGAATTATTTCGCGGTTCCTACGGAAACGAGTTCGCAGGGTCGTGAAATAAGCGCGAGGTATCAGAAGAGCATGATAGCATAGTAGGTATCACGCGCCTGCAGATAGGTGACCCGTTGGTTAGACGGTAAGCGGGTAGACGGTATTCAGGCGCGAAACGCATAAGAAATGTTAAAGAGAATTGTTTCTTAAGTTATAAAAATCCCAAATTACGTTATTTTATATTACTTGCGATATTTTATAACGGGAAAAATATTCCTAATTAATTTCATAGAGAGGTATATAATATGTATTCGTATATTAACGTACTCTTATGTTTTATGGAGGGCGAGATCGCCAGGACGTAACACTGGCACGCTGCAGCATTTGTACAAGTTCTCCGTGGTTCACGCGAGATATCGTGAGTCGTCGGTTTCTTCGATGCCGAACTCCCTAACACATACATTCGTGTACAAAGGTTTGATTCCATCAGTAGATCTTTACTTTATGATTCTAGAAAATTGCCATATATTCAAGACGTTACGAAATTTAATGTTCATAACGTCTTGAATATATGGAAATTTTTACTATGTTTGTGGAATGATAAAGCACTGATATACCGATGAGATGAAACTCTTGTACGCGAATGTATGTGCCATGCTTATTCTGATGGTTCGATTCAGCCATCATTTGTGAAGTTCTTTCCGTTTTCTTGCTGTGTAAGAGGTAACCATCCTGAAGTCTCTGCATCCTTCATCGATTATCTGTAGGTACCCCTTTTAATATTACAGCACAATATTACCTAAAAATCCTTGTATGTATTGCTACCATTCTCCCATCAGAAAACTTTGAATGCTCAGATTTATCATTCAAAATTCGGGCCTATACGTTAATTCTAATTCTTCTTCTGTTATGTCAGCACTTTGAAGTTCACTGCGAATTTTCTGGGATCCATACGTTTTAGCGCTTGATCATTCACTGCATTGTGAATAGGGCTTCGTTCGTAGATATTGCATTTCAAATTAAATTGGAATAATCTAGAAATGTTTGATAGCTAAACGTAATAATCTTTTCAGCATTTATGATGCCTTAAAATCAGGTCGTTGTATTTTTGTTACTTGTACGGATAATTTACTGCTCTCATTGTATAGTTTTACTCGATTTTATATTGTAATTCCGATTGTACATAGAAAATTGTTATATCAAGACGCAAATTGTTCTAAAAAATTTCAACAATAAAATGGTTATCTTTGTTATCTAATTCTTGTGATGATTGTGACGTTTACATTGTTGTAAATATGTATAAAACACATTCAGCGATGTAGCACTTTAATCTCCGATTTCATCTTATTTTCTATCAGATGAAGTATGACGATGCTGCTAGAACGATGACAGGATCATTGTTTACGTAAAAAAGATAAAATCGCCATTGAGCTTGTTGTTTCTGCGTAACCGTTAACCCCGTTCGGCTGTCCTTGTCGTAGCGGTTATCGATTTCACCTTGGATCAAGCCAGCGAATCGCGAGTAGTGCACGGCGGGCCGTTAAAACGAAACCCGAGCGAATAACAGCTGGCACCAAGCTGACAAAGATAAAATTGGTGCTCGAAAATGGTTCTTGGAGCCTCAATGGGACATTCCTGATATGACTACCCCAAATTCGTCTCCGATTTCTTTTTACTTTCGGTCAGATTTATTGGAGAGAAGACATTGTTTTCCATCATTTCCAAGATGGCTTCAGCATGGTAATACAATTTGTTTTTATTCATGAAATTTTATGAGAAGACAGCCGTTCGTCTATTAAATTGACATCGTCTGGTAAAATTTAATGAACTTCCGAAGAGCTGTTTAGGAAATCCGTGGGTATCTACTATCTCTATCTGCCATACCGACCAAGCCGGGATGCTGCTCCCGCTTAAACAAACTTTTTAGTTGGAAAGCATTTAGCAACACATTGGATTCATTCCTTCTTATAGACTACTGCAGTGGTAGTCGTTCTGAAACATTCATGCATTCTGTATTTTTTATCATACTTCATGATTCGGAATTTCAAAAGTAAAGAGGACGAAAGGGACCAAAAGTTCCCTGAAAACATCGTGGATTATTATTCTACATTCATAGGGCAAGATAATTACATTATTTTGATCATTCATTAAGAGACGCGGCAGCGTTTCGACGCCAAGTAATAAAAATGAAATGTAAAAAATCTCGATGGCATCTCGATGTCCCTGACGAACACGCCGCGTGCTCTTTACACACGAAGTTGGCGTTCTATCTGTCATTTGTTAACTTGAAATCGACGACACGCAAAAACGCGTCGACGAATCGAAAATCTGATGACACTTGACAAGAATAATGTGATTTTTTCTTATTGTTTGGTCTAGGTTACTTCTCGATTCGTCCACTCAATCCCCATATCTCAACTAGGGGTCAAATTTCCGAGCGATTTGGACATCGGGAAAATTATTCCACACTACGTATTCTTAGTGGAATAAAGTAAATCCATCATATCGTTAACATAGTGCATACGTCCTTATGAGTATTCACTAACACATTTGTTAACAGGCGCAAAGCGTGGAGAATTTCGAATCATTCCAGCTTCGACCCCCAAGTATGGTTAAAGCGTCAAGGGAGGAAGGAACATAAAAGAGTTAATATATCACGAGAAGATTGTAAGACAACAGACATTTTCCTCGGCACGATTACTCCCTCCAACCTCGCAGTCAAACGTCCTTCCTGCCGTCTTGACCCTCTCGAAGGGACATTGAAGCCCTTCATCGCAATCACCGATGATGGAAAGAATAAGATTCGGCTCGGTACACGTCGGATTGGCGGCTTCGGTTGGAGCAGGTTAGTCGTTTTGGGCAAGGTAAATTATGAAAAGAGGAGAACGTTGAAAGTTATAGGAATTTGGGAAAAATGAGAAGCGTAAAAATTTGAGAAAATTGTGTCTCCTTCGCGTCTCCAAAGATGCAGAGCAAAAAATCGTTGTTCGAGGCTACATTGTTTTTAATCTTCGATCTCGATGTTTTCCAGATGCCGCCACTCTATTCTCGCATCTACATCGAATCCAGGGTACCCTCGACATCAGGCTGTCGTTCGTTCGCGATGTCATGAAAGAATCATTGCGATTGAAGCGAAGCAACTTGGCCAAATTGTTGGAAGAATATTTGCATTCTGTCCAAGAGGATGGGTCGTCGTCAATCACAATGGTGCCACTACGATTAATTAAGACCTTCGGTGCCTTAGTGGGACATTCGTGAAATTGGGTTTGAGATCGTAAGTGTGTGTGTGTGTGTGTGTGTGTGTGTGTGTGTGCGCGTGCGTGCGTGCGTGTGTGTGTGTGTGTGTGTGTGTGCGTGTGTGAGAGAGAGAGAAAGTGAAGGCAGCACATGGTGGGGATAAAATAGGACTCAACCGTCCCGCGAGACCGCCATTACAGCCAATATGTGGAGATCTTAGAATCACAAACATTATACTTTTAATCGCCCATCATGGAAGACTGATTTGTTTTTTAATTTTTGGGTTTCAACCTCGATTGTTAAAAAAAAAATGCGCATGTGCAGTTTCTGCTAGAGGGAGAGAGTGAGATAAAGAATATTTGTTGACGCCGCGAGGGAAAGAGAAAGAGATATAGATTTACGTCATTGTTACTTAGAAAAAATTGTAAAAATGAAGAAACCCGATTCTTCAGATTCCGCTATGAAATCCTCCCAAACATCACAACATTATAAAAATAAAAAAAAACATAAGACTTTGAAAGCAATTCTTTCTGCTTCAAATTTTTATTCTCTTTCCTTGCGTTTCTCGTCCTGCATGAAGAAGAAAAAAAAACCACACAAACACACACACACACACACGCTCGCACACTCACTACGGACACATTGCGTTACGGATATCGGCGATGAAGCGCGATTTCAGAATAATGCAATTTATCATTAGATAGTAGATAGAAAGTCTATTAGAGCGAATTAGAAGAATTTGGGAATCTCGATAATTCCCACGTGACTGTGGTCTTTGAAGAAGTAAATAAAACCATGTGTGTGTATCTGTTTATGTATAATATATGTTCGTGTATAATAAACAAAAAAAATCTTCTCAATCATTGTTCAAAGAACGTTGCAACTGCGCCCAATTCTTTCGAAACTCGTTTTTTTTTAAATTTTCTTTGATCAATAGCCGCGCGTTTGTGTATACTTACGATAACGAACTTGCATATAGCAAAATCGCAAAAATTATTTTTAAACACGTATCCCGGTGCGTTGGTCTAGTGGTTAGCGTGCTGGCCAGGGATCGGGAGGTCGCAGGTTCGAATCCTAGTCGCGTCACTTGCGTCGTGAAATATTTTTCTTCGATATTTCTCGGCGAAAGACGACTAGTTCCGTGACTGGGAGGCGAACTTGGGACCGGCTGTATCGGTATAGGTTTCCACAGTTTCCCTATGCCCATGGCAGACACGTCATGGTGAATACGATACAGGGCGAAGTCGGCTGCGGCCGCATGATGGGGTGATGGGAGGTAGACGGGGGGAAATTGCGGCCGGGGGGTAGACGGGGGAATGGTGGACTGGGAAGATATAGAGGGGGGATGTGAAATGGGTGGCAGAACGAAGTTGAGGTGGGTTGGGGCTCGTAACAAAAGGGAAGACCTTGTACGGCTGGAACAAACCAATAAAAAAAAAATATATTTAAAAAAACGAAATTAAAGCTAAAGTTGTTCTTTTAAAAAATCTTAGCAGTTAATGATATGATCATTTTTTTTAAGTCCTGCATGCGATTTTGAAAAGTACGAAAATCGCGAAAAACCGGCATTTTCAAAATGACGTACCGAGTACAAAAACAAATCAAAATGAAGCTTGCTTTGTCCTTTTCAAAACCCTATTTGGTAAATTGGTGTACGATTTTTTCCCGCCGAGATATTCAATTTTTTGTCCGGATAGAACATTTGCAGAGTGCTTAATACTTTTGGCCAAGGCTGTATTTATTTAGATTTACAGAGATGTTTTTTTCTATTTGTTATTTTCTTCGATTATTATAAAGTTTTTCAGCATCTTCAGTGCCGCAGACGTTCTGGGCGGATGAAACCATGTGAACTAGAGAACAATTTTCTTTTCATTTTTTTCTTTCTCCGATACGGTGGTAGGTAATTGACTTAACGAATTTTCTATACGTAGAAAATATTTCATATATAATTCGTGGTTATTCTTAAGAACATAAAGTAATGTTTCCCAATAGAAGATGCCTTCCATCGCTGTAAGCAATCTTTGGATTCGTATATTTACCTCTTGAACATCGACGTTGATCCAATCATTGGATTCTTCGTCCTTTTCTTGTTCTCGTTCGTCACACGAAACTGCTATCTCAGTGTGGCTAAAATTACAAATAATAGCGAAGATGTAGGCATCTTTCATTTTGTTGTAAACATAAGTTGATAGCCTAAGAATATTTACAAATAACTACCTTGGTCGTATAAAATTGGGATCCGTTTCCTCTAAAATGAAATTTCTCGTTGCCCGTCCGACTTCGCCGAAACTATGACTAAAAAAATGGTTATCAATCAATACAGTCCATTTTAATACTGGAGTAAAAGTATACATAACATCTTAGAATTACTTACAATTTGGATCTTTCTGACACTTCTTTCCGAATCCCATGGACTTCAATAAATTTGGCAATGGAGCGACGTTGTCGGTTAATAAAATTTCTCAAATAATTAAGTCGTTTTTGGTTTGGTATCGCCGCAGATGCATAACGAGTAATTTTCTTTAATGACATTGCCTAAATTTCTTTATCAACTGGATCCTGATCCTCGCACAAACCGATCACAAGTCGTCCTAAAATTTGGTCGTTCCAAAGAAGATTTTTGTAGTTTTTTTTCGGTTTTTCAGAGATGTAGTACGTCAGAGCGCTCGAAGCCATCATAGGGACAGTGACAGATGAATCGATACAAACTCCTTCTACTGTCATCGTCTCCAACATGAAATGAGCTCATTTCATGTTGAAGACGGTGATAAATGTGACGTTGGTGATGGAGCTTATAAATGGTGACGGTAGAAGGAGCTTGTAAATGAGCTCATTTCATGATATGAGCTCAATCTGATCGGAAGAAAGATAAAATTGGAGACGAATTCGGGGCAGTAATATGAGGAATGTCCGATTGAAACCCCGAGAATCACTCCGAGCACCGATTTTATTTTTTTTACGCGAACAATGCTTCTGTCACCGTTCTCGCAGCATCTTTTGCCTTCTCGACGCTGCCCGACCGGAAGTAAGATAAAATCGGAGACGAATTCGGGGCAGTAATATCAGGAATGTTCGATTGCGAACCCGCGAATTATTCCGAGCACCGATTTTATCTTTTTTAAGTAAACAATGCTCCTGTCACCGTTCTCGCAGCATCTTTTGACTTCACGACGCTGTCCGACCGGAAGTAAGATAAAATCGGAGACGAATTCCGGCCAGTAATATCAGGAATGTCCGATTGAAACCCCTAGAATCACTCCGAGCACCGATTTTTGTTTTTTACGCGAACAATGCTCCTGTCGCCGGTCTCGCAGCGTCTTTTGCCTTCTCGACGCGGTCCGTTGCTTTTACCTTTGTTTGTTAACAAATGCGCCTGTAATCGTCCTCCGAGCATCGTGATAGATATTGACGCAAAATGACCGAAAGTAAGGCAAAAGCAGAGAAAACCTCCGTGCCGTCGTATCAGGAATATCCCATCGAATCCCCCGAAACCTTCATCAACATTGTTTTTACTTTTGTTTGTAAACAAATGCGCCTGCAATCGTCCTCCGAGCGTCGTGATAGATTTTGACGCAAAATGACCGAAAGTAAGGTAAAAGCAGAGAAAACCTCCGTGCTGTCGTATCAGGAATGTCCCATCGAATCCCCCAAAACCTTCATCATCATTGTTTTTACCTTTGTTTGTTAACAAATGCGCCTATAATCGTCCCCCGAGCGTCGTGATAGATCTTTACGCAAAATGACCAAAAGTAAGGTGAAAGCAGAGAAAACCTCGGAGCCGTCATATCAGGAATGTCCCAACGAATCACCCAAAACCTTCATAATCATTGCTTTTATCTTTGTTTGTTAACAAATGCGCCTGTAATCGTCCTCCGAGCGTCGTGATAGATATTGACGCGAAATTACCGAAAGTAAGGTAAAATCAGAGAAAACCTCCGTGCCGTCGTATCAGGAATGTCCCATCGAATCCCCCAAAACCAGTATCATCATTGCTTTTACCTTTGTTTGTTAACAAATGCGCCTATAATCGTCCTCCGAGCGTCGTGTGTTACGTCCTGGCGATCTCGCCCTCCATAAAACATTATAAGAGTACGTTAATATACGAATACATATTATATACCTCTCTATGAAATTAATTAGGGATATTTTTCCCGTTATAAAATATCGCAAGTAATATAAAATAACGTAATTTGGGATTTTTATAACTTAAGAAACAATTCTCTTTAACATTTCTTATGCGTTTCGCGCCTGAATACCGTCTACCCGCTTACCATCTAACCAACGGGTCACCTATCTGCAGGCGCGTGATACCTACTATGCTATCATGCTCTCCTGATACCTCGCGCTTATTTCACGACCCCGCGAACTCGTTTCCGTAGGAACCGCGAAATAATTCGTGACTCCATAAGTGCTATACTTACCTATATACCTTTAGCTAACCTGGGACCTGTCTTCCAAAACCATGAACTATTAGTTTCCCTAAAAACACAAATTATAATTCACGATCCGCGACACCCCTTTGCTCCATATGCTCACATAGATACCTATATACATATATATCATATATATATACCTCGTATAGGTATATCCATAGCTATACTCTTTCATACTTTATGCCTTTTGTACCGCATCTTATATATATATATACATATAAACCTATGTTTACAGGGTGGACCACGCAACGTGTGCACCTCTTTTACGACCAAAATATGCGTTGCACAAAAAAATGTTTTATACAAAAGTTACATGGTTTATGAGGCTACACTATGTGGTGCATTTATTTTTTTTATAGGTGGAGGCACTTCGAAGATCTGAAGGTCAACTTTATTTTTTCAAATGGAATGCTATATTTTTTATAGCGTAATATGATAGAGTATCGAATTCTGAGTAAAAAAGTATAGACCTTTATTAGCCCTAGAGTTAATAGCTAACGGGTAATTTTACTTTATTACTTTAAAATTTTCTTCACGTAATATCAAGTTGGAGATTCAAATCTACTACAAATTTCTGAATGGCAGTGTTTACATCACAGTGTTTATCAATATGAACACATTTACCACATCACACACACTTATCATGATTCACAATCTTCTCAATGATTGCAATCCAGTATTAAAGTATCCTTCGGTGATTGTGCGTGATTATTATCAGAAAGATAAAAGTGAAAAAGAATTTTTCTAATAGTGATACTATTAGAGATTTATATTACGTGAAGAAAATTTTAAAGTAATAAAGTGAAATTCCTCGTTAGCTATTAACTCTAGGGCTAATAATGGTCTATACTTTTTTACTCAGAATTCGATACTCTATCATATTACGCTATAAAAAATATAGCATTCCATTTGAAAAAATAAAGTTGACCTTCAAATCTTCGAAGTGCCTCCACCTATTAGAAAAATAAATGCACCACATAGTGTAGCCTTATAAACCATATAACTTTTGTATAAAACATTTTTTTGTGCAACGCATATTTTGGTCGTAAAAGAGTTGCACACGTTGCGTGGTCCACCCTGTATATACTACATATACCTATAGATATGCTAGTGCATACCCTTCTCCCTTTGTGCCATGACAACTTCAATGACGCACGAAAAGACCAACGCAGTTCACGTTCTGTAAACATTAATAACAATCCGAGTATGCATCCTTTCGAATATCTTATGTCGCTTCACCGATATCTCATAGACTAAACAACCGCTCGAACGAATAATATCACGTATCATTCCTTTGCCCCCTTTGTCCTCGATTCGCCATTTTTTTTTTTTTTTTTTTTTTTTTACAAGGAGTTGCGGAATCCTTTTTACGGATGACCTTTGGCCTTGCGAACCAAGGGGGTATGTGGGACTCCCAAAAAAGTAAGCCTACCCACTAAACCGCCACCTCCTTACTGTCCTCCCCCAGCCAGGGACTATGTTGATATTACTTCTGACTGGGGGTTCTGTCCGTGTTCGTCCGTTCGTGCTGTCCATCCGTGTTTCGTAACGTCGTGTCACTTCGTCTGCTCAGTCATCTGCTAGGCAGCCGTCCGCGTTCTTACGTCTCAGTATGTTTTCCGTATAGGTGGCGACTAAGCGCCACCATTCGGATTCATGCAGCATCACCTCAACGATGTTGTCTGGGGTGATGCTGCCGACCGTCGTCTCGAGTTCTTGTCTGAGTCCTGTCCAGCGGTCGCACACGAAAAACGTGTGTTCCGCGTCGTCTCGTTCGTGTCCACAGTACTTACAGTCCGGTGTCCGTACTCTGTTCATGTTGTGGAGGTACCGTCGGAAGTAACCGTGCCCCGTTGAGAGCTGGGTGACGTAAAAATTTAAGTCGCCAAACTTCCTTCCGAGCCGAGGCCTCAGGTCCTGTATAAGTCGTCTCGTCCAGTTTCCGCTGCGTTCTTCTGTCCATCGTCCTTGCCACGTGTCGATCGTCCTTTCGCGCTCGGCGATTGCCGCATTCTGTCGTCCTATGTCCGCGCTGCTCCCGTAGATCCTCTTGCGCTCAAAGGCAAGGAGATCCACGGGTATAACGCCTGCCACCACCAAGACAGCTTGTGCAGAGACTGTTCGGTAGGCGCAAGCGATTCTCAGCGCACCTTGTCTCTGTACCATCGTCATTGTCTTACAGTATTTCTTTGTCTTTAGGGAATCTGCCCATATTTCCGCGCCGTATAGGAGGATCGAGTGAGCTGTCGCCATTAACAGTCGCCGTTTCCCCGGTCTCGGTCCCGTCGTGTTTGCCATCAGGCGGCTCAAGGATGCTATCCTCTCGGCCGCCCTCCGGGCCGTCTTCTGTATGTGAGGCCAGAAGGTCATCTTCGTATCGAGGGTCACCCCTAGGTACTTGACTTCCCCCCTGGTCTCCGTCTCGTATGTCCCCACTCTCATTGGTAGTATTGTCTGTATGCGTCTTCTCGTAAGAAACGTTAGTTCCGTCTTTTCTGTTGCGAGTTGTAGTCCGTGGTCTGTCATCCAACGTCCAACTCGTCTCATGGTCTGGTCCAACTTCAGCTGCGCCAGCTCAGGAGACCGCTCCGTGATCACCGCCGCCACGTCATCAGCGTAGGCGACAAGGAGCACTCCGAGCGGCATCTCCAGCCGAAGCAGGCTGTCGTATAAACCGTTCCAGAAGTCAGGTCCCAGTATCGACCCTTGCGCAACCCCAGCGGTGACTTGTCTAGTCACCTGTCCTTCGATCGTCTCGTAGGTTATCCGTCTGTTTTTCAGGTAATCCTCCACGACCCGTACCAGGTAAGATGGGATCCCGAAGTTGCTTTTCAGCGCCTCCAAGATATCCACCCACCTGGCCGAATTGAAAGCATTCCTGATGTCGAGTGTCGCCAGCAGCACGATAGGTCGTGCCGCGTGGCAGTGTCTGTCCAGTTCCAGAAAGGAGTCGACCACCTTTTGGATCGCTCCGATCGTTCCCCTTCTGGTCCCGGCGCCTTACCAGTCTTCATCGCGTTCGTTGCTCTGGTGAGCTCCTCTGCGGCAAAGATGGGGGGCGCCGGCACAGCGGTATCGTCCGTCACGTTCGTCCGAGTCGGGTGCGTCGGAAACAATCCGCCAACAATCCGCCCTGCTGTTTCGGCGTCTTTGAGTTCCGGTGGAACTCGGGCCCCTAGTTTGCCGGTCACAATCTTGTAACCGGTTCCCCAGGGATCCTCGTTCACCTCCTCGCAGAGCTTCCTCCAGCATCGCGTCTTGCTGTCTCGTATTACCTTCGTCAGCGTCTTTCGTGATGTTTTGTTTATGGCTTGGAGGTTTTCCCTTTCGGGTCTGCCCCCAGCCCTCGTGACTCGTCGCCGATTTGCCAGCCATATCCTGCGCAATTCGGCTATCTCGTCCGTCCACCAGTATTGTGGACGTCTGTTTTGTCTTTGTCGTCGTTTCGGCATTGTGCTATTGCACAAACCGTCTATCAGTTTGGCCGTCTCGTCTGCCAGTCTTTCCGCCCTTCGCCGGCCAGTTAGCTCGGGGGGGATTTTCGTCACAGGAGCTGGTGATGCCATCAACTCCTCGGAAAATTTCTGTGCGTTGAGTTTGTTAAGGTTCCACCGCGAGGGTTGGTGGGTTCTTGTTCGTCTTGTTTCTGTCTGTCCTGCCACTTCGAAGGCAATGTACTGGTGATCGCTGGCTGTATAGTCCTGGTCGTCTGTACGTCGGCGTATTTCCCGTGTTTACTACTGTTAGGTCCAGCCTTGCGGCCATTTCCAGCAGCAGTCGTCCGCGTCTGTTCGTTTCTGTCATTCCCCACTCGATCGCCCTCGCGTTGAAGTCCCCCGCAACGATGACATCCCCGGGCAGGGCCCTGATACCGTCTTCTAGAAGGGCCACCTTCCTCTCGAACTCCGCCGCGGCGCAGTTGGGCGTCAAGTAGACGCTGACATAAGTGACAGCGCCGACTCTGGCCCAGACGTAATCGTCACCGACGCCGCGGCTGGAGACTCGAGATTGGGCGGCACCCCTTACCCAGATAGCTGTAGTCTCTGTCCCGTTCGTGATGTACGTCTGGGTCGTCCTTCTCCTGTATGGTTCACACAGGATCAGGATGTCCGCGTCATGTTCGTCGGCTATCTGTGGTAGGAGCATGTCTGCGGTCCTACTTCGGTTCAGGTTTCCCTGAATTATTCTGTCCGTCTTCCGGCCTGCTTCCTGCACTCCTCCAGCGCGGCCCGGAACACGGCGCACTTCCCGGTACCGGCAAGGTGCGCCACGCCCCTGTACCCGGCCTCGGAGCACAGCGGGCAGACCGGTTTGTTTTTGCAGTCCGTCACGTAGTGTCCGGATGCGCCGCACTTGCGGCAGCATTTCGTCCTGTCCGTGCCTTCGCAGTCGGCCTTCACATGGCCGAAGCCCAGGCATTTGTGGCATTTCGCCACCGTCAGTCGTTTTCGAACGCGGCAATGCACCCAGCCTATGCCGATCCGACCCCGCCGAAGCAGCGCATCGGCTTCCCGCGAATCAAGTTCGCAGACCGCCATGTACTGCTCGGCGCGGTTCGGGCCGAAAATGTGGACTCGGAAGTCCGCGTCTCGTCCCGTTTCCCGTTTGAGTGCGTCCGTCACGTCATCTGGGGTCGTAACACAGTCCAGGTCCATGATCTCCAGTTGGGTTTTGGAGGTCATAGTCCTGACACTGCCCGCTTCCCCGATCGCGTCTTGGAACTGTCGTCCAAACTCGTCGCGTCCGTCCGGTTTGCTTGCGTCCGCCTGTAGTTTCAGGAGACACAAGCCGTTTTTCGTTTTTCTCAGAGTCGTCACCTGCACGTGACTCCTCTTTGGATCCACTGTCGTCCGTATTTTCCGTACTATGTCCGAGTACGTGATGTCTGTACCCGGTTTGACCAGAACGGCCAATCCCCTTTGGCGGGGGGCCGGTCCGTTCCGGTCAGCTCGGGTTTTTGCGTCCGTTCTGTTTTTTGTTTTCTCCGTGCCTTTCCGTGTGACGGTCTGCCAGTCTGTGGCCGGTTCCATCGTCGTTGGCCTCTTTTGGGAGGACTCCGGCGTGGTTCCGGTCGACGATCGTTTCCGTTTCGTCTGTGGCGTTTCTTCGTTGTTGTTCGTACCTGTTAACGTCTTATTACTGTCTACAAGACGTCCTTCAGTAGCTGTCTCCATCCGCGTGTGCAGCGCGATGTCCACAGTCTCTAGGATCGTCTTGATTCCCGTCTTTACTGTCATGTTCATGTTTTTCTGTACGTTTGCTGCTTCGGCCGTCTTAGTCGCGGTCTCGTGAATGAGCCTCAGCAGTTCTGTCAAGTCCTGTGTATTACTCGTTGTTGTGGCTGTTTGTCTCGTCGTCGGTGTTTCGTTGTCTACAGCGGAGGCGTAGCTCGCCGCGCTGCTACCGCTTGACACACTGTCTGTCCTGTTTCGTCTTGGTAATTTCAGTAGAGTTCTGTTCGTGTCGTTGTTTCGTGTCGTCCTCCTCTTCACCGTGCACAAATTGCGGCCCTCAAAATCCGTGCCGCTGCCCGTGGCCACCGGGGCTTTCACCCGATCGGAACCCGGGGTGGATTCCCCCTGGGAAGGGGTTACCACTTGAGGTATGTCCTTGTTTTGCTTGTGCATGTCATGTTTGTCTGTCCCGTCGTGCTAGAGGTCCCTCGTGGTCGCGACTCCACGAACCGCGCTGGGACAACGCACGGCCCCTGAGGTCCCCCCCCCCCCCTCCCTGTGTGTTCAGTGTTCCCACCTTGTGGAGTGTGCGTGAGTATGAGTGCCCGTAGTGACAAAGCGGGCTTCATTCACGGGGAGAGCACGTCTATAGGGATCCCCTTCATTCACTTTCGGGCGACCCCGTTTATAGGGGTCCCCGGACATTCGTTTTTCGGTAGGACCCGTTTATAGGGTCTCCGAGCATTCACCTCCCCGGTTTGTCAAAGAGCGTGTCCGTGTGGGTGTTTGTGTAGTGTTTACGTGAGGGTGTGTGTGTGTAACCATTGCCCTGTTAGCCGTATGAGGAATATACGTTGCCCGCCCTGCACGTGAGAGATCTCGGACGTAGGGTTGGATTTTGCAGAGCCCTCGATTCGCCATTACTATTATTATTATTAATATTATTCACGCGCAATATACATAGGAATGAATTAACAAACATGTTAATTAATAAATTCTTTATTCAACAATTTTAACTGGCGCTGTTACAATGCGATTAACAATATTATTAATATTATAATAAAGAATAAAATATATTTAACCATGAAATGCTAATAAATATTATTAAGTAATATCATGTATTATATATGTTATACTGCGTTCTACATAGTTCGCAAATACAGTGCAATAAATATATTACTCACAACATATGATCATTGTTATAATAATTATATTTCTAAAAACAAGCGTTCTATAAATAGTTAAACAATAAATGCGACTTCATATACGCTATCCACAAATCTTTGCGTTTATTGTAAATAAATAAATTTGCATTTATATTTCGTTATTAATTAAATAAGAATTACATTCTAATAATTGTTACATGCGACTTTTACACACACATTTATTCTTAAATTACTCTAGAATAATTATCCATTTATTAATTTCTTCATATTCAACATTTATTCTTTTCCAATATATTATCTTTATTTTAATATCAAATCCGATTCCACGACGCGCATAAAAGAGAAAAATAAGATAACGACCAAAATTATATCCTTTATTTTAAAAAATCAGCTGTTATACCAAATTGTAAGACTAACGATAAATTAAAGCATTAACTTATCGTCAGTCAAACTGCGAATACTTACCTGTAAACCTATTCAAAATTAAGATAATCATTTGTTGTAACAATAATTTAACGATAAATTAATAATAATTCATTTATCGTCAAATTCTCCGTTTAACTCTGTAAGAGCAAGCGAGATAGGAGATATCAGCATCGCCCTCGCCGTCCACTTCTCCTGCGGTCAACGCCGCCCCACCATGGACCACTGGGACTCTCCTCCTTCACCATCTACAAAAGTACAGGCGGAGCCCCGGGGTCCTCAGTTCTCGATCTCTCCACCCACTGTGCGCATCGTGTCCGCGGCGGGAAAATCGACTTTTACATAATTGCGTTTTCGCGTTTGAAAATCATTTGAAATAATAATTTTCACAATTTAATTCTTTGTCGTTACGTTCATTAATTTTAAGAGATTTGTATTTTCTTTACGATAAAAGATTGTAACAATATATTCCAACAAAAGGTAACATATTGGTGTTCATTCAATTAATTCCTCATCAATTAACATTTATCTGTGAATACTCCAATTAAATTCCAAAATAATAGAATACAAGTAATACGGGATAGGTTGAGTATTGTTTTCAATCCTATCCCCTACACCAACACTGAAGTGCAGCTAATACACCTGCACTCAGAATTACTTAAAATCCTAGTTTACCCAAATTACCAATACTAACTATAGGCGTGCAGCTAATACACCTGCACCCTATCCTTTACTTAACTGAATTATACGTGCAGCCCACTTGCACGGCAATTCTTCCCAGATCAAACTTATTCCGATAACAAATTAAAGGCAAAACTCAATCTCTTCCGTATGCCTATACGACGAGGTGGATCGCATTTCTAAATCCGCCGGGCCATTGGTAATATACCAGGTTTAGGTCCCCGCGGGCCCAGGGGGAATAATAAACCCACATCTAAAATAATCACGCAAGTTCATCAACTATCAAACCGACAATTGAACAATAAAGTAAAAGTTGTCTCAATCGTACCGGTGAACATTCGTCTCCACATCATCAGTTCTAATGGCGATATAATTCGGTCAATTCCGCGTCGTGTTGACTCATCAAACATTCAACCATCATCTAACGACTCAGCAATCAACGATTTTCTAATAATCGATTTCTGCACGGACTTCGCTGAATTGATTCCATCCATCATCGCTCATCCTGAATCATCCGGTGGTCCCTATTTCTCTACATGAGTTCTTCCCGGAAAATCAAGGAAACATCAAAGCCAAAGGTCGTTACCAATATCCCGGTCATCTAGGAGCTCATCCTCATCGACTCACGAGGTTTCATCCGAGTTATCCGTACTCCATCAAATACACCCGCTACGCACCGCCGCTCGTAGGGTAAGTCGCATGTCCACGTTACCAACTGTTATTTTCTTTACCGACTACCCTATCTCGCGAGTGATAGTTTACTTACCGATCAAATCGTGGCTGATCCTCATCCCTGTTGGGCGCATTCCCGACTAAAGGCAGGATCTTGGGCTGGCGTCCGTTTACCTGAAAAGAAGATCTTAAATTAAAATCATACGTAAATTCAGTTCGAAATCCAAATCGCGTATTTTTCCCTTCGAATATATTTTTTTTTATCTATAATAAATTCCCGGACGTAACACGTGATAGATCCTGACGCAAAATGACCAAAAGTAAGGTAAAAGCAGAGAAAACCTCGGAGCCGTCATATCAGGAATGTCCCAACGAATCACCCAAAACCTTCATAATCATTGCTTTTACTTTTGTTTGTAAACAAATGCGCCTGCAATCGTCCTCCGAGCGTCGTGATAGATTTTGACGCAAAATGACCGAAAGTAAGGTAAAAGCAGAGAAAACCTCCGTGCCGTCGTATCAGGAATGTCCCATCGAATCCCCGAAAACCTTCATCATCATTGCTTTTACTTTTGTTTGTTAACAAATGTGCCTGTAATCGTCCTCCGATCGTCGTGATAGATATTGACGCAAAATGAACGAAAGTAAGGTAAAAGCAGAGAAAACCTCCGTGCCGTCGTATCAGGAATGTCCTATCCAATCCCCCGAAACCTTCATCAACATTGCTTTTACTTTTGTTTGTAAACAAATACGCCTGCAATCGTCCTCCGAGCGTCATGATAGATTTTGACGCAAAATGACCGAAAGTAAGGTAAAAGCAAAGAAAACCTCCGTGCCGTCGTATCAGGAATGTCCCATCGTATCCCGCAAAACCTTCATCAACATTGCTTTTACTTTTGTTTGTAAACAAATGCGCCTGCAATCGTCCTCCGAGCGTCGTGATAGATTTTGACGAAAATAACCGAAAGTAAGGTAAAAGCAGAGAAAACCTTGGTGCCGTCATATCAGGAATGTCCCATCGAATCCCCCAAAACGTTGTGACAGGAAAATAAGTTAACTAAAAATTTCCTCGACGTCACATCTCGACACGCGGCCAAAGAGGAAAGTTGTCCAAATCTATATAGAACCAATGATCGATCGCGACCAATATCCGAGCGATCGATCCTCGATTATTTCGGCAGCACTGTGCCGATAGAAATTAAGCGACGAATCGTCAACCGCGCAAAGTTCGCTTATAAAAGGGACGAACTCTTGCTTGCGTGCGCTCTGCCTCTGACTGTTCTCCTGGTCTTGTCGCTCCGTTCAGCCCGGCCTAATTTGTCAAGTCGAGAGTCTGTCTCCGTCTGTGAGCAGGCCCACGCCTTGACGAGAAGACGGAGCCGTCGTATTTCTCCAGAACGTAAAATTTGTACGCGCGAGCGAAAGGAATATACATAATTGTCAAAGTATCCGTTAATTAGTTAAAGTCTCCGAGAAAAATATATTGTGTACACCAATCGTCAAAGTCGGGAGTCTTCCGTTTGACGAGAAATAAATAAGTAAGTAAGAATAATTTTATATATCGGCCAGCATCTTCTATAATTTTCTGCAATTTCCTCTGGTCCTCCAACGTCCCACCCTGGACTTTTGTCTCAGCTCGGGAAAATTTTCAAGTTCATAAAATATCAATTATTATTTAAATCCATAAATTCATGTTTGTCAGTTTCATAAAACTGTCTGGCGCCCAACATTTCAATATATTTATTAAATTTAGCCCATGAGCCCTACCAGCCGATGGACCACGGCCGCGGTAGGTGAAGGAGTATTTAACGAAAATATCTCCGGTCTCATTTGGCGCCCAACGTGGGGCAGCGTTGGAAAATTTGTCTAAAATTTCAAAGAAAAATGCCAATTTGATTATTTAAAATGTTAAATTTGTGAAGAAAATTTATTGCAATTTTCGAAAATTTTGAAAGATTTATTGAAATCTATGGAAAAAGAAATCTCGAGAAAAAATTTTTGTAATTAGTAAGGGCGAAATTGCGTCAGGTAAAATTTACAAGAAAATTGGAATAAAGAGAAAAGTGAATTAAAACTAGGCTGAGAGTATTTCCCATGTCCTATTGTGTGTCTTTTGTCTAAAATTTGTGTGATTTGTCTAAAATCGTGCAAATGCGTATATAAAATCGAAACTCGTTAAAATTATTGAAGTTGCGTTTAATGCGTGTTTAATGGTCAAATCCGTTGAAATCTAAATTCAGGTAAAGAGCGAGATTATTATAAACGAGCAAAATCCTGTGTAGAATTTGTGTTAAAGCTATAAATGTGCAAAATTCGTGTCAAATTTATTGTGTTCGTATAATTGCGATATTTGCATTTTGTGCGAAAAAGGTGCGTAAAATTTATTCCGTATAGGAAGTACCTGAAATACATAAAATTTAGCGTTCAATATTGTGCGACACAAATCGTCGAAAATTTTGTCAAGATTTAACGCATATAATATTCAAGGTTGAATTATCCGAGCATGTAATTTCAGAGAAATCATACGGTGAAATAATATTTGACGAAAAGAAAATCGAGAATAAAATAAAATCCGGAATTCTAGGAAACAAAGCGAGACCCTTTGAGCGAGCGCTACACTCTTTCCAAGCCTATACTTTATTACTCTTCTCTCTCATGCTATGCTTTCTTGTGCCGATATTTTCCTCAAATAATATTTCACAGATATTCATTTCGCTTAACAACCAATCTATAGCGTATTCTATGCGTAATCAAATCCTTCTCTGAATTACTGGCTATGTTCTGTACTATCGCTTAAATTTATTTATTATGTGCATGGATTAATGTTCTTCAAATAATCTATTTTGTAATATTTAAATTGTTGAATTACTTTTGCGATATTTATTCGTGGTATATTTATTTTGTCAAATTATTTGTGCGAATTATTTATTTTATTTATTTTCAATCGTATATTATTTCGTTAATTATAGTTATTGGATGCGAAATTTTGTCAAATTACGTGCATGTAAAATCTCGTGAAAAATTCAACTATCATTGGTCAAATCGATCAAAATTCTGTTCGTCCTTGGATTGACGAAAATATATCACGAAATAATTCTCAGATAGTAAACATCGGAAATATTCAATCAAAATAAAATTTCTCCGTTATTTCCGATTATTGGAATCCGTGTCCGTAATTGGAACAATCCGAGTGTTTTCGCAAGGCGTTTCGTAGAATAAAATGCTAGTATGACGTCGATGTTCTTCTCACCACCCAGAAGAAATACCAGTTCGCAAACTAAAAACAAAAAAAATAATATGGATAATCAGGAAAATTTGTCAAACGTTCAATCGTCTTCTAGACCGCTCGATGGTATAGTTCCTCTTCAAGGAGAGAGGGGGGGCGCGTCGAGTGAGGACATATTGGCCAACCGCGTTCCTGCCGAAGCATTGAGTAGCACGGGAGCGGAGGGTTCTAGCCACACTCAAGACCCGAATAGAAAAACTTTGACAAGAGATTCAAATTTAAATCCTCCTGCGATCACACCTGGCAGTTTACCTGTAGGAAGGGGTAGGGGATCACGCGTCGCGACCCCAAATCCGGGAGAAACAAATCGACCCTCATCATACGAAACTTTACTCGAAAATATCTCAAAACATATGAAAACAATGAGCACAAATTTTGAATCGTTAGTTACGCGTGTTAGAACTCTCGAAGGTCAATTCGACAATTGCTCGCACCCTAACTTCGCGTCTGAGGGAGGAGGGGAGAGACGTGACACAACGTCCAATAATAATCAAAATTCGAATAACAGAACCGACCAACATTTGCGAGATAGAATATCAAATCCTTCTGGAGCTTTCACGCCGTATCGTCAACAAAATTCGTCAATAAACGTCGACGCCGGAGAGTCAAATAAATTTTCTCGGAATCAATCACAACAAAATCTAATTTTGTCAAATACCGAAAATTCGAGATCGGTGAATCAAAGAAACTCCCAAATCGAGCAGTCCTGGTCACCTCGCGACAACCAACGCGAAGAAAATTCTCATTTCCAAGATAACAGGAATTCAAATCTCCCAAGGTCGTTCGAGGTTAGAGAGGGAAGGGACAATTTTCCGAATGACGAACAGGGCTCTATCGACGAAGAAATTCATCGAGTAAGATTTATCGACCCGGTAAACATCAGACAAAATTCACGATCAGAAAGAAGACCGAATTCGGAATTAGAGAGAATAAATCGTCAACTACGGGAAGAATTAGACGAAATGAGGCGTCGCGAAAATCCTCGTCTCACCGATCGTAGACAACGCCCCGTAACACCGAGAAGGGGAGCATTAACGCCATTGAGCGACGATACCAGTGACGACGAATATCTCCCACGTACAAACCAACCCAGAATTACCAGAGAAATCGATTCGGCATTAAAAATCGGACGTATTGTCAGCAATTGGAAAATCACATTTCCAAAAACGGAAAAAGATCCCGATCAATTTTTGTTAATTCTCGAGGATCAATTGAATATAAGTGGGATAGACAAAAATCTATTTATCCCTTGCTTATCAGCCATCTTTGAAGGCTCTTACAAATCGTGGTATATTCTAAGTAAACAAAATTGGAATACGTGGAAAGACTTTGTTCGCGCTTTCCGTTTTCAATGGGGAGTCAAAAAGGAAGATGGCGACCTATTTTTCGAAATACGAGATCTGAAAATCGATAAAGGGGAAACGCTCGCTGAATTTGCCTGCCGAGCTCGCGTGATTTTCGAACGCATGCATCATCCGCCATCCTTCCGCGCGCAAATAAAACAAATATTGACAAAGTTCAATCCGCGACTAACGTTTGAGATATTAAATTTGCCAATATACGATTACAATGCATTTTTGCATTACGTCAATGAAAGAAGTTATCTTTATCGAAGATCGGTCGAAGCTCAAAAAGAACCGCGAAATAGATCAGTCAAAACGGGGTTAAATTTCGTACAGGAACTTATTGAAGACGAAGACGATATGCAACCTCGCGAAAGTGACAGTGACGAGGAATCCCCGGCAGACTTGAACGCTTTCCAACCAAATTCAAAACGCGTCGACAAGAAAGGATCGAATAATTCGAAAACACTTGTACGACAGCGACTCGAAAACAATCTTTCGCGTTTCGAGAAGGAAAACCAGACTTTGACCAACTCAAACGATAATGAAACTTCGACAACCTCGAAAGAAAATCAATCGAGGGGATCGAATAACCGTTCAGCGTATGACCCAAGCAAAATGTTTTGTTTCAATTGCGGGGAGATGGGACATGGTGCACGATCTTGCATAGCCCCCCGCCGAACAGTCTGTTTCATTTGCCGAAAAACAGGACATACGAACGAAAATTGTCAATCGCGTCAGGGAAACGACCACGCCCGGCAGTAATCGAGCCTCAGGTTACCGTCACTAAGGGCATGGAAGAGGAAAAGCGTCCAAAATTTAAAATCGATGAAATAAAATCTCTCGACAAAAATAAAGAAGCTGAGCCGTGTTGTTCTAGAACTGAGGAATTTGAATCGGAGAATGTTCAGCCAAGGTTAGACGTGATAGGCTCGTATAGCGAATCGGAAATGTCAGACGACGAATTTGATCCCATCGAGACAATTATTCCCGACACAAACCGTGACGAAAAAATTCAGTTGTCAACACTCTCAGCGGACAAAACACCAGACGCGACCGACAATCATATAACAGATAATATCGTAGAAATTCAAAACTTGAAAGAATGGAAACCTATCGGTTTACCATCACAGATTATTCACCGTTTAGCTCACCGACGAATTTTTTGTGCGAATAACGGCCTCACCGAACCGAAAAAAGTAATTAGAATACCGGTGGAAGTAAATATTTTCGGCGAAAAAATTCGTGGAATTGTAGACAGTGGTAGCGAGAGATCGTATCTAAACAAATGTACGTACGATCGGGTAAAAATTTTTCAAGTCAAAGAACTCTCTGCTGATGCGACCTCGAAGAACGGAGTTCGTCTCGGAGACCAATCAATCGTTAAAACAAAAGGAGGTACGTGCTTTGTAATCGACATAGGAGACGTTTACGGTCCACTATGGTTTAGCATACTCCCGGAATTGTCAAACGACGTAATTCTTGGGATGGATTTTTGGCTAGCTTTCAAGGTCAAAGTAAATCCGCATACAGAAACCTGGACTATGGACGGAAGTAATCATTCGTATCCGTTATTACATCGCCGTGCAATCGAAATTGAATTGAAAATTTTGACAACTGACGAAACGGACAGATTGAAAATTTTTCTCGATACGGAATTCAAGAAATTAGATACAGAGTCTACCGGAGTGACAGATTTAATTACTCACGTTATCGAACTAACTGATACGACACCCCATCGACAGAAACCGTATCGATGGAGTAACAGTGATTGGGCTTGTTCACCGGTTGTAGCTCCAAAAGCAAACGGAGGGCTACGATTCTGTATTGACTATCGTCCGGTTAATCGTCAAACAACCAAGCCTGCATATCCTTTGCAGCATATGAAATCTATTTTGTCGCAATTACATGAGGCTAAAATAATCTCGACCTTAGATATGAGCGAGGCTTTCCATCAGATCCCTATGGATCCTGAAAGTCGGAAATACACCGCGTTCGTTGTCGAGGGAAAAGGACTGTTAGAGTGGGCTAGAATGCCGTATGGACTAACGGGAGCCCCTTCCACTTTTCAGTGTCTCATGGATAAATTGAAACGAAGAATAAAAGATTTAATTGTCAGAAGAAATCTGCCCACTAAATGGACCGACCAAGTATTCGCGTATTTAGACGACTGGATTATTGTCTGTCAAGACTTTGACGAGCATTTAGGAGTGTTGTTTCTATTGTTCGAGGTATTACGGGAAGCCAAATTGAAAATTAATCGGGAGAAAAGTAGCTTTGCTTGCAAAGAAGTTAAATTCCTCGGTTATATTGTTGACGAGCTCGGTATGAGACCGAACCCTGAGAAAATACAACCAATTCTCGATTTCCCGGTGCCAAAGGAGAGGACACAACTGAGACAGTTCAATGGCCTTGTCAACTGGTATCATAGGCATTTAAAAAATATAGCGAAGATACAGGGCCCTTTAAATAAATTAACTAGCCCAAAGGTCCCATGGAAGTGGACAGATATCGAACAAAATTCTTTTGACGAAATAAAAATTGCATTGGCTAACGCACCGCGTCTTTGTACCCCAATACCGGGACAACCTTTCATTCTTTATACAGACGCCAGTGACTTCGGTCTTGGAGCGGTGTTAGTTCAACAGGGTTTTGACAAAAACGAAGAAAACTTGATAGAAGTTTTAAGTCGACCATTAAGGGGCGCGGAATTGCACTATACAACGACAGAAAAAGAATGTCTGGCAGTCGTGTGGGCAGTTCAGAAGCTTAGGTGTTATCTTGAAGGAATGCCATTCAAGGTCGTCACTGACCATCAAGCTCTACAATGGTTGCACGGAATAAAAAACCCTGTAGGAAGATTGGCCAGGTGGGCAATTTATTTACTTCAACATAATATGACAGTCGAGTACAGACGAGGTACTGTGAATGAAGCCCCAGATGCACTCTCACGGATGCACGATATAGATGTCGACCCATCGGGATGGGAAAATCTTATCGAACAAACCATTAAAGAAAAAACTCAATTAACTACGATACGCGACAAAGATTGGTACGAGACCAAGCGCGAATTAGTTGTCAAGCATCCCGATAGATTTCCCGAGTGGAAAATCGAGAACGATGAACTCTATTATCATAGGCCAGATTTCGGGAAAATGTTAATTGACGACGAGCACCCGTGGAAGAGAGTCGTCAGGTCGAATGAGGTTCTACAAATCTTGAAGGAAAATCATGAGCCGCCCCAAGCCGGACACCTAGGTAGGGAAAACACTTACGATCGTATACGACGGCTCTATTATTGGCCAGGTATGTCACAAGACGTAAGATCCTTTGTCGAAAACTGTGAAATTTGCCTTAGGGTCAAATTTAACCAGCACCCGGTAAAAGGTGTATTACTAACAAGACCTTTGATCAAACCGTGGGCGCAATTGTCAGTAGATACCGTGGGACCGTTCACGCGATCTAAAAGGGGAAACGTTTATATTATCGTCGTATTAGACTTATACACAAAGTTTGTCGAACTATTTCCAGTCCGCCAACAAAACGGTAAGACCGTCGTAAAAATATTGAATGTCGTGTTTGACAAGTGGGGAACCATTCCGGAGTCGATCGTTACCGACAATAGAACCGAATATATAAATAAAGATGTCAAAGCTCTCTTGACAGCGCATAGGGTTAAACATTTAACAACTCCGTTAGCCCACCCACAGTCAAATCCAGTAGAGCGTGTTAATAGGACGATAAAACCTATGATAGTCGCGTCGATAAAGAATCAAAACGAATGGGATGAAAATTTGTCGAAATTACAACTCGCATATAATACAGTGCCACACTCTGGCTGTAGAGTCTCCCCGTTCTATTTGAACTATGCACGCGAGGCCGATGTGTGTTCACGCGAACGTGTTATCGATAAAGAAACGGTCATAACAGATGAACTGGTGGAACACTGGGTGAGGAGACTGGCAAGTTTCGACGAACTTCGACATAAAGTTGAAGAAAATTTGAAAATTCGATCGGATAAGCGCCTTGCAAGAACAAATTCGAATATTGACCAGCAAGTTTTTTTAAAGCCTGGTATGGAGGTTTACTATCCGAATAAGAAACTCAGTAATAAAGCTGAAGGGTACTCTGCCAAATTGGCTCATCGATATATTGGTCCAGCTGTAGTAAAACGGTTACTAGGACCAATGATTGTTGAATTAGTCGACAAGCACGATAAAATCGTCGGGAAGTATTATATTACAGACTTAAAAATTCCCAGGCGAAGTTTGCGTAATTACCGACATTCCTCTATACATTGTCAAGACCAAGTTCAACAATCGTCGCCGCCGTAACAATCGCCGCAACAACGCTTTCCCGCAGTCAGCTGTAATTCGACGACCAGCGCAGCAGAGAACATCGCCGACAACAGCATCGATAACAACATCGCAGACATCACGGAAGATCGTCTGAATATCCTTCTCGAGGTGCAGGAGCGACTCGAGAAACAACGCAGAAGCCTGAGAGCACGAATCGAATGTCTACCACGAGAAGCAGTAGTCGACAGCGAGATATTCCTGATCAACGACCAAGAGGGCTGTGATTCAGGGAAACCATCGGAACCCGGAGATTCTATACAATCCTTCATCTCCAGGGGCAAATTGACCGAATTATCAAATCTGTCAATTCACCGACGTCCGAATACTTCGATGAGGTTCCAATGTCGATAGCTGTGTGAGACATGATTCAAAAGCATCGCAGCGCTAAACAATCTGCAATCATCCATCGTCGAAACAGAATTGACGAGCTCCTGAAGGAACTTCGTGTCCGAACCCGCCGATCTAAGACAGAATCAGCTTCGATATTTCGTCGATTGTCAAACCATCAACCAAAATCTTGCTGGAAGATTTGATTAACAACGAGCTGAGTATCTTGTCAACCGAGGGGAGTCATCCAAGGTTGATCGAGGTACACAATATTTGTCAGCTGCGTGAGGAAACGTCATGACGTCAGATGCGTCGATTGTCGATCCAAGAAACGTCAGTTTCTATTGTCCGGAATACCCAGGTTGTACTATCAGTCACGGTGATATCGTCGAGTGGCCCAGGGTGAATTAGATTACCTAGCCAATTTCACTGATTCCGGAAAATCATCGCTATCTTTTCAACAAGGATATCAAAAGTTCGAAAAGATGAATCAAGGTCAACTTCGTAAAGTCCAACGACTATCCGAATCGTGCTCCACAATATTCATCTGAGAAGACGCATTAGCTTCAGCCACCAAGCGAAGAAGTCTGGACGTCAAGATAGCATTCACATTGTCCAAGAAAAGCGGAAATGTGCTATCAAGACACTGTCCGAGCGACGTGCGAATAGACTCCTGACGATCTCATGGCCGAGACACCGAAGCTGCAGACCATCGAAAAAATTTCGTGTCACCCCGAAGAAGAAAATTAGACCAGCGAAGCACTGCATACTTTGAAAATTCTCATCAGTGCTATAATATTCGAAATTTATTTATGTTAATTGTCTTCATCGTTAACATCATCTATGTTAAGATTCCGTTTCACTTATTGTCCTCGCACGATTATTATTTTCAATTATCGTCAAATTTCACGTGACGAAATAGTGCGAATTATATTTTGTCGACAACATACTAGATGAAATCTAGTGTTCACTATTCGCTTTTGTTTTCAAAATAGTATGTTGTGATTTTGTGTGTTCACATATAGCTTATGACTTTAAGATTTAATTGGCGTTCGTGAGTCAAAAGCGGAAGACTCTAACATAGGTTACCAAGAGCTATAAACTAGAAAATTATATCGTTTAGCTCGATATACGTGTTTGTAATTGTCACGTCCACCCAACCTACACTCCAATAGCATTCCCGAACCTTTCCCGGAATTGCAGGGAATTGAATTTGTCAAAATGTGGCAAGGGAGGTGTTTGGGTGGATATATGAAATTTTAGGTGACTCCACGGCATTGACGAGTGGTATGAACATTTCGCTGATGACGTCAAGGTTCGAGGGAGGAGATTGTGACAGGAAAATAAGTTAACTAAAAATTTCCTCGACGTCACATCTCGACACGCGGCCAAAGAGGAAAGTTGTCCAAATCTATATAGAACCAATGATCGATCGCGACCAATATCCGAGCGATCGATCCTCGATTATTTCGGCAGCACTGTGCCGATAGAAATTAAGCGACGAATCGTCAACCGCGCAAAGTTCGCTTATAAAAGGGACGAACTCTTGCTTGCGTGCGCTCTGCCTCTGACTGTTCTCCTGGTCTTGTCGCTCCGTTCAGCCCGGCCTAATTTGTCAAGTCGAGAGTCTGTCTCCGTCTGTGAGCAGGCCCACGCCTTGACGAGAAGACGGAGCCGTCGTATTTCTCCAGAACGTAAAATTTGTACGCGCGAGCGAAAGGAATATACATAATTGTCAAAGTATCCGTTAATTAGTTAAAGTCTCCGAGAAAAATATATTGTGTACACCAATCGTCAAAGTCGGGAGTCTTCCGTTTGACGAGAAATAAATAAGTAAGTAAGAATAATTTTATATATCGGCCAGCATCTTCTATAATTTTCTGCAATTTCCTCTGGTCCTCCAACGTCCCACCCTGGACTTTTGTCTGTCACATCCGGAAGGGATGAGAGCACAATATTTTTGTTTCCCTCTTTGTTGCCTACGCCTAGCGCAATAGCACGGGATGAGGGTAAAAAGGGGATGTGTATGAGATAAGCGAGATTAGGAGAGTTTCGCGAATGAGTAGGTGTTGAGGAATAATTCGACAGACCTCTTCTATTGACACGACATTATTTATTAAAAGATACTAATTGGGTTTAGATGATCATGGTTACAAAGTGTAATACAAGAAAAACATGTGGATGACTTACATTCGTTGAGTGTTGGTCGCTCGCTCGGTCGCACGGATGTTTATTGCAGCTCGGAATTCAAGGGCCTTCGCTCTTAGGCTAGTGCGCTCGCTGGTACAATGGTGGTCGACGGGCCACACACACGCTGTGTTTACAATCGTCGCAGATGGGTCAGCGGGTCACTTCACGAGGGTGAAGTACGCGGAAAAGATTTAGGATACTTTTGAAGTTAAATAGAGATGGAAATAAACGATCGCGATATAGAGTTCAGTTATTAGACGCGGAATAGAGGTACGGATCGCGCCACAAGGTTAGAGTCGATAGAAAAGATCTTTCTATATCGGGTAATGATGTTAAACTTTTCGACAGAGATTTATTCGGAAAAAGACCAACTCGGATAGAAGTCGATTGGAGACTTGATCGGATCGGGATCGATAGAAGACTTCGTCGGATGAGAAACGATAGAAGACTGATTCGGACGGGGAACGATAGAAGACTGACTTGGGCTTTTTGCGTACTGGCCCTTCTTGGTTCGCTTATAATTTTTAACAGAGTGGGAGTAGGGAGTGATTCAATCTTTGATTTCCTTTCTTAGAAGTTATGGTACTGATGGAAGGGGAATTGCGCTCTTTATTCCCTTTGTTGATCATGAGCTCATGATGTACGTAGCCAAAATTCGATGCTGCGGCGTTCGCGATTGCGCGGCGTCCGCTAGGTTCGTATGACACGGGTATGCGCTGGATTTTTATCGCACTTCGCTCTGTTGTTGGGTCGACGCTCTGGCCTAAGATGTATATAATCGATTCATTATTTGGTTCTACGCGATACGGCCCTTCGTGGAATATCCGCTCAGAACCATGCTCTTGATGAAAGCTTGATGAGGTGATGAAGTTGGACGTTGCTCAGGGTTCTGTGTGGTTTTGTAATGTGACTCTTCGTGGAATATGCGCTCGGGACCATGTTCTTATTGGAAACTAGAACGGATACTTGACTTATTATTTACGTGTACGCTCGATCTCGTTTTTCGTTAAGACTCAACCGGACGAAGATCTTTGGACAGAGGGTATCGCACGCGTTTACGCTGTTATATGTTAGATTTCTTAATATATATAATGCATTTGTGATGGCAAATGAGGATACTGAGAATAACCGAGGGAAGAGACATCCTGCATATTGGCTAGGACGTAACATGTCTCAGCTCGGGAAAATTTTCAAGTTCATAAAATATCAATTATTATTTAAATCCATAAATTCATGTTTGTCAGTTTCATAAAACTGTCTGGCGCCCAACATTTCAATATATTTATTAAATTTAGCCCATGAGCCCTACCAGCCGATGGACCACGGCCGCGGTAGGTGAAGGAGTATTTAACGAAAATATCTCCGGTCTCAACCTTCGTCATCATTGCTTTTACCTTTGTTTGTTAACAAATGCGCCTGTAATCGCCCTCCGAGCGTCGTGATAGATATTGACGCAAAATGACCGAAAGTAAGGTAAAAGCAGAGAAAACCTCTGTGCCGTCGTATCAGGAATGTCCCATCGTATCCCCCAAAACCTTCATCAACATTGCTTTTATTTTTGTTTGTAAACAAATGCGCCTGCAATCGTCCTCCGAACGTCGTGATAGATTTTGACGCGAAATTACCGAAAGTAAGGTAAAAGCAGAGAAAACCTCCGTGCCGTCATATCAGAAATGTCCCATCGAATCCCCCAAAACCTTCATCATCATTGCTTTTACCTTTGTTTGTTAACAAATGCGCCTGTAATCGTCCTCAGAGCGTCGTGATAGATATTGACGCAAAACGACCGAAAGTAAGGTAAAAGCAGAGAAAACCTCCGTACCGTCCTATCGGGAATGTCCCATCGAATCCTCCAAAACCTTCATCATCATTGCTTTTACCTCTGTTTCTTAACAAATGCGCCTGTAATCGTCCTCCGAGCGTCGTGATAGTTTTTTACGCAAAATGACCGAAAGTAAGGTAAAAGCGAAGGACAACTCGAGACAATAAGGTCCGGAATATCTAAACAAGTACCCCAGAACCATCACGAGTATTGCTTTTATCTTTGTTTTTTTATTAAGGGCGGGGTAAAGTATTAAAAAAAAAAATTTCATTTTTTTTTAATTTTTTAAATGAATGCATAATATCTCAAGAATATTGTGTTAAAATTTCAAGTCGATCGGAGTAAAATTTACGAAGTTATGAGTATTTGAGCGTCTATTGCTCCATGCCGGGTTTTATACCTGGGCGGCAGCTGCGCGGCGCGCTATTGTATTTTTCGACCCCGAATAAATTTCTTGATAAACGGGCCTGTTCCGGTCCCGTTATGTATATTCGAGGCATGGTGTATATTAGTATACACATTAGTCTGTACATCAGTTGACCGCTGTATGCCGTGCTGAGCAGTAGCAAGTCACACTAACAGTTTGAGTCCGTTTTCGTTCGTGTTCGTACCTCGAAAAATGCCTCGAAAAATAAGCAGACAAGATCGTGAGAACGGTATTGGGCAATTGTACCGACCGAAAAAAAAAGTGCCTCCTCAAAAGCGTAAAAACGACGAACTGTTAGCTAATAGTGCGTCAGCGAAAAAAATTAAAAATAATCCCGCTGGGGTGGTAGAAGACATCCAAAAACATTATCGAATGATAGATTTCGTTCTTGTTTTTTCGACTATTGCTACTGTAGTCAAATGTGTGAAGTGTGATGGAAAAGTTACATTCTAAACATGCAAAAAAGAAGGTCTTGGTTTCAAGATCAAGGTTACATGTGAAAAGTGTAAACAGCCTGACTACATTCCATCAAGTGAAAGAATAGACAGTGGTGTATACGATGTCAATTATCGATTTGCTTTCGTAATGCGAGTGTTAGGCTTAGGTTTAGCCGGATGCAATAAATTCTGCGGACTAATGGATTTGGCGAGTGCTTTCTTATCGAAACCAGCCTATAATTTATATATGAAAAAACATTGTGAAGCGATACAAAATGTGGCCAAAAAGTTCTTCGCATTGGCTGCACAAGAAGAGAAAAAAGCAATGTCTGAAGCAAATAATGTAGAAGAAACGTCAGAATTGACTGTATCAGGCGACGGCACTTGGAAAAAAAGAGGATTCTCTTCGTTATTTGGCGTTGCTTCTCTAATTGGATATTGTACTGGAAAGGTACTTGACATTTTTGTAAAAAGCAGTTACCGCCACGGTTGTAAGACTTGGAAAAACAAATTGGATTCTGCCGAATACGAAGCGTGGTACGGAGAGCATGTGGATAGCGGTGATTGCAAAGCCAACCATGAGGGACCCTCTGGAAACATGGAGGTATCAGCAATTATTGCAGCTTATGTAGCTGCATGTACTTACAATGAAGGTTCTTTCGCTTTGTTGGCCTTTATGGAAGAGATGCAAATCAGTACAGGGCCAAGGTCTCACCAATGGGCCCGACAAGTTGACGATTTGCGAATTAGTAGAGCAGAGGAGCAAGCGGCGCACGACAGTAAAGAAGAAAGAGTTTTGCGTAGACAAACGCAAAAAGATGCTCTCGATCATCTTGATGGAAGCCTTTTGCTCTACGGACCTGGCATCGACGACTTTGAGTGAGTATAAGAAAATTATCGAGTTTTATTTTGAATTTCTAAAAATTCAAAGATAATTGAAAAATCTGAAAAAATTCATACGTATTCAGAAAAATGAACGAATCACCAAAAAAAATTGGGTTGCGGGGAAATTTGTTGACTAATTTTTTTTTTCATCATTTTGTTAATAACATTTTGGAATTATTATTATGCAAAATTAATCTTTTGAGTACCTTTAATATGCATGAATTTTCTCAGATTTTTATGCAATCGAGAAGTGTTCTCAAACTTATGTGCAATGAGCGCTAAGCGACCAAATTCTTCTGCGTTTTTCAAACCGTTTTTCTGAGACTTGTCATATTTGAAGTCCGTGTGCACGATAACTCAAAATCTACTGGACCAATCGCTTTGAAATTTTGCACAGTACTTCTTCACATAATTCACCAGGTATTGTCGAGAGCTTTTTTGTTTTTTTTAATAATTACTAATTTTTCAACAACAAATTAGCCGATTTTTTTTAGCGAAAATCGGGTTTTTGGCTCCCAAGTGCTACGAAAAATCGAAAAAAAAAATCCTCCCGTCATTACCTCGAGACACATCTCCTTTAACAAATGCATTTTGATTTTTTTGTTTCAGATGATTCTGTTGCGAGTTATGGTGCACACCGCAAACCAACTTTTTTTCGAGGCGCCTCCGGGGTTTAATTTTCACTCGCTCAATTTTGAATATTTTGCAATGCAAATTTAGGAGAATGTTGTTCAAATGTTACTTTATTATATGTAAATTTTTCAATAAACGAACACTATCCGTTACGCCAAAAAAAAATCTTAAAAACATGCCTTTTTTTCGCCGAATTAACTTTACCCCGCCCTTAATAAGTGCGCCTGTTATCGTGCTCGAAGCATCGTCCGAATTGATGACGTAATATGACCGAAAGTAAGGTAAAAACGGTGACGCACTCGGGCCCGGGAAATCGGGAATATCCGATTGAGTCCTCCAAAACCGTCATAAGCACCGCTTTTATGGTAAAAAGCGGAGAAAAGCTCCGAGCCTCCATATCAGGAATTTTCGATGGAGGACCCCGGTACCATCACGTCCACCGCATTTGTCTTCTTTTATTAACAAAAACGCTTATTATTGTTCTCGCTTCATCGTTCAACTTCTAGACGCAGTACGACCGTATTCAAGATAATAGCAGAGGAGAACCTCGGATTATTGTTTCGGGAATAACGGATTTACGCCTCCAGAACCATGGCCAACATCGATTCAATTTTTGTTGCGTAAACACAAATAAAATAAGAGCTTCAAATAAAGGCACTGTCAATTTGTCTGAAAAAATTACCAAAGCGCGATTTTTTCGATGTTCGAGACTTTTCAAATAATGATTAAAAGGCAAATTTTCCCAGAACGTTGATGTGTTTCCATTTTCGTCTTCTGAAAGAAAAAAAGACAAAGACTCGTACTGTAATTTTTTCTTTGACCCGAAATATTGAACCACGCGTAAAATAAAAATCATAGCAGACGATACATGAACCGTCAAATCGGCTCGCCTGTCCCGAATCTCGCACTTGCACACCCAAAATGGCTAAAGATGATAGCAGGCGATATACGAAACGTCAAACCACGCGTCAAACAGTCCGTTTCCGCAGACGTTCGACGCGCGCGCTCCGCATTTGCGTACCCAAGATGGCAGAAATTCATCGCAGGCGCTACGCGAAACTTCAAATCACGCGTCAAACTGTGCGTTTCGGCGGAAGGTTGATGCGTGCGCTCTGAATTTGCATATCCAAGATGGCAAAAAATATCAGCTGACAAACCCGAAACGTCAAATAACGCGTCGAACGATGCGTTTCGGCCGAACCTCGGAGCGCGCTCTCTGACCTGCGTTCAGAGCGCGCGCGAAACGTGGGATAAATCCACGGTACGCACACGTGCGCGTGCACTCATGCAACCTCATGTGCGCACACGCTCACACAACACTCGCATTAATGTATATTAGAAAAATAATAATATGCGTAGTAAGAAAAAATCAATTATTTTGCCCTAAATTACGTTAGAGTATATTGTTCTAATTGTTTTCTCCAACATTTACAACAAATCGCAAATTATTTAAAATATTATTTGCAGAGTATGGAATGCTTGAACATTTTCGAAATTGACAATATTCTCTGCAATGGCCTCGGATGGGGACAAATTCAGATCCCGTAGTTTATCCGCGGGTCATGGGAATCTCAATTAACTTCTTGCGATTGCCGAACATTCGGAAGTTGCAGCTGTGACGTTAGACTAGCACTTCCTATAGCACGATCGCGTCTGACTTTAATCGCTTGTTTCACTACTTTTACCCTGTACTGTCCACTTTTAGTCGTATCTTTGATAATTTTTTTCACCATGATGCCTGGCACAATTCAAGTTTTTCGGGGGTGTTTTGTTTTTGAAATTTAAAAAACTTCATTCTCATGCACTCGGAATGCATTTTCCTTTTCTTTTCGGAATGCCTTATTTTTTCTGGCACACATTATTGAAGAGAAAAATCTGCCATATTTTTTTTCGAAGAGGGCTTGAAAAACCATTAAGAATCATATTTTTTCCGTGCCCAAAATCCTCGCGCAAGGCCCTTAAAAAAAGCATGGCCACATTATAAAAGTCACCCTGTATCTATATTGTACCCCATATTCATCTACAGTTATACTGAGGTAGGCTTCACCTTTGTAAGTCACCATGACAGTTCCCCTATGTATTAGAATTTCCCCTTTCCCTTGTAAGTCGCCAAGCGACGCCATGACAGTCGCCAGGAGGCGGACGGTCACCTCCAAAAATCACGTCCGATCAATATTATTAACAAATCCAATATGGATACCTCCGAGTATCCCGTATCACCGTAGACTAAACATACTGCAGGCGACAAGACGCCATTAATTATCATCATTTTGCGCTTTATCTCTATTCGACGCGCACTCATCACTATTATTATTATCAAAAGATTATCAATAAAAATGTATCTTTAATTAAGCAAAAAACCATAGTTCGAGAGCACGAACATATGCTCTTATAGTAAAATATTATGCAACAACCATACATATATTTTATGCGTCACTTATTACATAAAATACCCATTTAGTTAAGTAAGAAATTATTATGAAATAATCTCTAAATATATGAAGTATTTTACAAACCAATATGAAATAATCAACCAACAACATGCGTAAACGCCATCAGTGTTAAAATTATATAAAATGCGTTTTATAATATTCAAAAGGGAAATTTAAGAAAGAAATTATTGGTTAATAATGTTTAATCGTATGAAACATTATAAAATAATCAATGAACAAATTTTATCATCGTTAAGCAATATAAAACACATTACCTACCTCCAATAAAAAATACTTTCCAACATTTAAAAAGGAAATATTTAATATTGTTTAACAAACTTGTTATAAAGCATTATGAATTAATCAACGAATAATATGTAGTAAGTCTTATAGCTACTAAACAAAATAAAAGACGCTATAGACGTACACATATTTTTATATAATATTCAATAGAAATATTTTATAATAATATTATATCGTATAATATAAAATACTTTATATATATTCAAAAGTAATATATTTAAATATTCAATATAATAATAAAAGGAAATATTTTATAATATTCAAAATAAATACTTATTCACAAAATGATATATATTCTTAAAAATCAAATTTTTTATACATTAAATTCGAATTATAATAATTACATGCGAATATACTTATATACGAAAATTATGCATAAAAAGAATACCCACAGTCACGAGCACGTTGCAAGTTCTATTGTTAATGAAAAATAATACAAAACGCTATCATTTTGAAATCGTCTAATTATCCAAATGCGTTCAAATCTCTTATTGTATTAAATCTGGAAACATCAATACATAAACTACAACATTGTAACAAAAATGTAAGAACCACTATTAGTTAATTAAAGATTAATTCATCGTTGGTCCGATTTAACTATGTAAGAGCGAGCGAGATGAGAGTATTCGTCATAACCATCGGCGTCCACTTTTCCTACGCTCGATGCTGCTCCTCCACCGAAGTTCTATAAAATGAGGGGTACCGCTCCTCTCGCTAGTTCTCCGGTCTCTCCACCAGTCAACTGCGCTTCTCCGCTCGTCGTGTCGTGACGGACCTGCACGCTGGAAAATCGGTTAATTTATGTTTTGTATTTCTTGAATTTTAATATTTTTTTATTCGTCGGTGCAAGCCAACCGTTTTGTATCCCATTTTAAGTGTAATTTATCAATTTTGGAGTGTTACAATATATTCTATTCGTGTTATAATATAATTTCGTATTGATTTATCAATCTTTAATTCACCCATACTCGTAATTTGTTTAATCAATCAAAATAATAAAATAGTGTTACGTCTGGGAATTTATTATAGATAAAAAAATATATTCGAAGGGAAAAATACGAGATTTGGACTTCGAACTTGAATTTACGTGTGATTTTAATTCAATGTTTCCTTTTCAGATAAACGGACGCCAGCCCAAAGATCTGCCGTTAGTCGGGAATGTGCCCAACAGGGATGAGCATCAGCCACGATTTGATCGGTAAGTAAACTATCACTCGCGAGATAGGGCAGCCGGTAAGGAAAAAAACAGATGGCAACGTGAACATGCGACTTACCCTACGAGCGGCGGTGCGAAGCGGGTGTATTCGATGGAGTACGGATGACTCGGATGAAACCTCGTGAGTCGATGATGAAGAGCTTCTGGTTGACCGGGATGCTGGAGACGACGACAGGTCTCGACGAACCCCGCTTGGCCGACGGTGGAGAAGAGCTCATAGACGAAGCGGAAAGAACGACGTTGACGACGAAGGACTAGTCGACGGTGATAACTTCGACCTTAGGTGATATGACGACGGTGGAAGCCTCAGAACCGTCGGACAGAGTACGCGGGGTAACGAGACGAATTGTCTTGTCACTCACGATGAACACTTTAATGTTTAGTGGAACGTTCGACACGATTCGCGGTTTTATGAGAAGATTAGCGCGTCTTTCTTTACACAATCGTTTGTAGACCGGAATGTTGTCGCCACGTCCCTTTGGCGCGGGCTTCTGGTGAAGCTTGGCGACGGCGCCACGAAAGTAGATAAGTGGTGCGGGAGCAAAGACAAAATTCCTACTTTACCGGCCGAGTTAGCCAAGACACGAACCATTGGTTCATGTCCGAGCTAAGTCAGGTTAGGATGGTCGAGTAGGATTTTGTCAGAGCCCCCGCACCTTTATCGACTGTCGATACTTACCGGTCGATGGTAAGGCTCCCTTGGTTACCGGCTGATGGTGGTCCCCCTCACGAATGGGGGGGCACGGAGAAGTCCGACTGCCGGCGAGGCCGCGCAATGACTGACAAAGAGTTGTGGTGCTTTGTAATAAAAGGGAGCCCCCCCCCCCCCCCTCGCGCCAGAAGGAGGGGCGGGACGAAGAGTGGGGGGTCTAATTTCTCAGAAAGATTGTTTAAACATTTGTGGGTGGTGAGTCGTGGGGCGCCGTGTCAAAGGGACCCCCCCCCCCCCCCCCCCCCGCCGCGCGACAGCTTTGCGACGTGTTGAAACCTGTCAGCGAATGACTTTTCTCAGAATTTGTTTATCCCGGCAGCGGCGGACGAGTGACAGGAGGTCAATATGGCCGCCGAATTTCGTGTCATTTTTTCTACGCATTGTTTTTATCGGACGTTTGAAATTTTGGCGGTGGAAGAAAAGAGAGCGACGGGATTTCGTCAGATTTTTTCTATGCATTGTAGAAATCAGACGCTTTTTCGGTGGTCATCAGAGGTGTTGAGTGAGAGGTGTCGACCGTCCGACGATTTGCTCAATGTGTAATTACCCTCTCGTCGGTAAGGCAGAAAATTATCGAGAAATTTGCGTTCAAGATTGAAGAGTCACACACACAACGTCTCGCTGTTTAGAACTCGATCTTGTGTATACAAACTCGACGTTCGAGCGGGCGGGCGCGCGTCCCTGCACACACACACACACACACACGCGCGCGCGCGCGCGCGCGCGTGCTGTTATATAGAGATTTTTCTCTCAAATATATTCATCAGCCCTTCCACATGCGTATTTGATTTCGATTCATTGAGCAGTCATCATGGACGATTGCGACAAAATTATCGATACGTTGAAGAGCGCGCGGTATTCGCAGGCGGAAAAGTGGCAAAAGTATTGCGATGTGCACGTCAAGCTCTTGGGGAAAACATTGAAAAAACCGGGGCTTAACGTTGGTCAAAAATTGAAAATTCAATCGACATTAGCAAAGTTGTCGTCGTTGAGGGAAAAAATCGCGCGTGGAGCAGGTGTAAGCAGTGCTGGTGTAAGCGGTGCTGGTGTGAGCGATGCTAGTGATAAACTAAAGTGGGTCGATCTTGAGGCGGCATTTCAAAGTCGGATAAAGACGGGCTCCATTGTGAATTTCGAGCACAAAGATGTGCAAAGTTTCCTCGAAGATGCGATGCACGTGGTTATCGCAAAATGGGAAAACATTGTGCGAGAGGAGGGTAACGTGAAGGTGAATGTGACATTAGCGTGCAAATTTCACCTCATGAAGGTGAATGAAATCATTGAGGAGGAAAAGACATTTCAAACGAAAAACGCAATCATCTTACCGTCGAGCGATATTAGCGAGTGGTTCATCGAGTACGTCCAAACAAAACTCTCGACGAAAATCGAGGACTTTCAGGAGAAAGAGTCTGGTTGGACATTACATGAAATCTCACATCTTCTTGTAAACATTAACAAGTACGAACCACTGCGAGGAAGCTTATCCACGTACACGCGTCTCCCGCGGGATATACAGATGAAACGGGCCGTCATCAATATTGAAAACAATGACCCCTATTGTTTTCTCTGGTCCGTCACAGCAGCTCTCTCCCCACCACCTAGGGGGAATCCTGTACGTAAGAGTTCGTATCCTCATTACAGCGAGGTGCTCAACTATGAAGGCCTGGATTTTCCCATGAGTTTGTTAAATATTAAAAAATTTGAGCAATCGAATGGCTTATCGATCCACGTGTACGGGATTGACGGCGTGACAAAAGACGGCACTAGTAAAATTGTGCCGATATATTTGAGTAAACAAATGTCGGATAAACCAACTATTCATCTACTCATGATCAGAGCGGAAATCGATGAGGAGGAGGAGGAGGAGGAGGAGGAGGAGGAGGACGCAGGTGTTCCCAAGGTGTATCATCATTTTTCCTGGATTAAAAACATTTCGAGGCTCGTGAGTGCGCAGACCTCCAGGGGAAAACGCTACACGTGGATTTGCGACCGATGTTTGTGCTACTTCATCAGAGAAGAAATATTGCAAAGGCACAAAAAGGACTGTAGTAATAATTGCCGAGTTATGTTTCCCAAAGTTACCAACACAATATTGAAATTCAAAAATTAAAAGCACAAGGAGATAGTTCCATTTGTAATTTATGCAGATTTGGAATGTTTGCTCGAACCGGTCGCAACATCGCAGACTAACACTGTAAACTATCAGAAGCATACTCCCCACAGTATTGCCTACTATAAGCATTGTAGTTTTAATGACGCGCTCTCAGAGTACAGAGTGAATCGTGGAAAAGACTGTATTGAATGGTTCATGCGCGACTTGGAAGAACTGGTCCACTCATTGAATGTAATTTTTCAGACAGTCGTACCGATGAAACCTTTGAGCGTTGACGAAAGTCGAAGCTTCAAGTTAGCTGAAAAATGTCACGTTTGTGAAAAATCTTTTGCTCCTAATCAAGTGAGAGTGCGAGATCATTGTCATTTTACGGGGAAATTTCGTGGTGCTGCTCATCAAGGATGCAATTTAAATTACAAAAATAGCCACGTTGTTCCCATAATTTTTCACAATTTGTCGGGATACGATGCACACTTTTTAATAGTCGCATTGGCTCGAACATTCGAGGGATCGATCAGTCTTCTCCCCATTAACAAGGAAAAATATATTTCATTTTCAAAGTGCGTCAAAGGCACACGCGTGCAGTACCGATTCATCGACTCTATGAGATTTATGGCGGGTGGCATTGAAAAATTAGCGTCTTATCTGAAAGACGATCAAAAAATAGTGACACGTAAGCATTGCGCTAAACCCAGGGAATTTGAATTATTGACGAGGAAAGGTGTGTTTCCCTATGACTACTTGGACTCTTGGCAGCGACTCGATGAGACGGAATTGCCCGCTAAAGATAAATTTTTCTCTCGACTCAATAATGAGGATATCTCGGTGGACGATTACGAACACGCTTGCAAAATTTGGACAGTCTTTGACATTAAAACGTTGGGGGAATATTCCGACTTGTACTTGAAAACCGATGTACTCCTACTGACGGACATATTTGAAAATTTTCGTCAAAATTGCATCAGCACATATGACCTCGATCCATTGCATTATTTCACCGCTCCCGGCCTATCCTTTGATGCAATGTTAAAATGTACCAATGTCGAACTCGAACTTTTGGTCGACGTTGACATGTTGATGTTCATCGAGAGAGGTATTCGCGGTGGAGTAGCGCAGTGCTGCAATAGGTATGCGAAAGCAAATAATCGCTACATGAAAGATGATTTTAATGCAAACGAGCCAGAGTCATACTTAATGTATTACGATGTTAATAATCTGTATGGTGCAGCTATGTGTGAGTCACTGCCCTACGGCGCGTTTGTTTGGGTAGACGATTTCGAGGAACGTATCGAGAGTATTCCGGATGACGGTGAAACGGGATACATTCTTGAAGTTGATTTAGAGTATCCTCGAGACTTACACAACACACACAAAGATCTGCCCTTGTGCCCCGAACACTACGTCCCGCCTGGGAGCACTCATAAAAAATTAACAACCACGCTAATGCGAAAAGAAAAGTATGTAATTCATTATCGAAATTTGAAGCAATGCTTGAAATTGGGACTTCGCGTCACAAAAATGCACAGAATCCTCAAATTCAAGCAGCGCGCTTGGCTAAAAAAATACATTGATGTAAATACGGAATTGAGAAAAAAATCTAACAATGATTTTGAGAAAAAATTTTATAAACTCATGAACAATGCGGTCTTTGGTAAAACAATGGAAAATGTGAGGAAACATCGGGAAGTGCGACTTGTAACAAAGTGGAAGGGGCGGTGGGGAGCGGAAGCGCAAATCGCCAAGCCAACGTTTCATAGCTGCACCATATTTGACAATGACATCGTTATAATCGAGCTCAATAGAGCGTGCGTTCTATTCAATAAGCCCATCTACACAGGATTCTCAATCCTCGATATCTCCAAACTCTGGATTTACAATTTTCACTACAATTACATACTCGAAAGATTTAACAATCATGCAAAATTGTTGTATACAGATACTGATAGTCTCATTTATCACTTCAGCGTGCCTGACATTTACGAAACGATCAAGTGTGACATTGACAAGTTTGACACGTCCGATTATTCCCCAAACAATCCCTACGATATGCCCTTGCGAAATAAAAAGGTATTAGGCCTCATGAAAGATGAAAACAATGGCCATATTATGACGGAATTTGTGGGCTTGAGAGCGAAATTGTACTCGTTTAAGATCCTCGACTGCGGCGATTCAAAGAGGAGAGCTAAGGGCATTAGGCGGTCAACCCTGAAATCCATCACATTCGACGATTTCAAAAATTGCTTGTTTGCGCACGAAAACCTCGTCAAGGCGCAACAATTGATTATGAGTAAAAAACACATTGTTCACACGGCGATGCAAAATAAAGTTGCTCTCAGCTGGAGAGATGACAAAAGAGTGCTAATCCCAGATTCCACGGACACTCTTCCATGGGGTTATGCTTCCGACGATATGGAATATTAAGATGAAAAAAACCCCAAGCTGTACAATGGTGTGTAAATAACTAAAAACCGTATGAAAATCAATGCCAAAAATTCATCTCCTCAAATTCAATGCCAAAAATACCTCTCCCCTCCCCTAAGCGGAGAATGGTCGTCGAAAACAAGAGACGTTGAAGTCTTTCGTGCCTAGAACGTAAGCAAATCGTGTATGAGATGAGCATAAGATGGAGGGAGATTCGAGAGCAATGAATCGAGTGGGTTACGCACGCATGCAAACATCTCCCGAGAATACCAAGGAGAGAGAACTCTTGCGGTCTAAGGGAGAAAAAAAACATTTTTTTTACGAATTTTTGAATGATTATTCAAAAACTTTTTTTACAACTATTTTGTATAATAATAATAATAAAAATTTTATTTGATTTCTTCATTTTGACAATTCTGATTTGTCGATCCAACTGTTGTGTGCATCGTCGAAGCCCAACCACTTGACGAGCATTCGATCACCGCGTTTCTTCACAATCTTCTCAACGAGGTAAATGTCGGGATGCTTGACGCTCTGGAGCTCCTCTTCGTAAAAGCAGCCGGCGATGGGTTCGTTCCGATGGTCCTTGAGATTGTACGTCGTTGGATTCGTTCTTTTCTTCACTCTGTATATCGTGAATATTTCGGTTGTCCAATTTGGCGTGTAACCCTTCTCAAATACATGCTTAAATTTGCTAATTCGCACATTATCGCCAATTTTGAATTTTTGTGATTTTTTTCCTACTCGAGGCTGGCGGAAAATACGATGGAGGATCTGTTTCTCATTTGCCGTATTGACATTTTTTGGTTTCACCTTGATGGTGCGATGCACGGTGCTGTTGTATTCGGTCATTAGAGAATCCAGAATATCCATCCATTTATAACTTCCACGTAGACTAAATTGCATCCACATTTTATTTTTTAACGTTCTATTGAAACGCTCGCAGATTGATGCCTTCAAATTGCTATACGTTGAGTACATGTTAATATTGTATTTTTTCATAAGCTCTTCAAACTGAGAGTTATAAAATTCTTTTCCGCGGTCAACTTGCAAGTTCTTGGGTACACGGCCCTGACATAGTATACATTTCATTGCAGTCGTTGTATCTCTACCGCTCTTGCTTCTCAACGGTATGGCCCAGGCAAATTTGGAGAATATATCGATGACGGTTAGGAGGTACTTATGTTGTGAGTTTTGCCTCGCGTACGATGACATATCTACGATGTCGGCTTGCCACGTTTCATCCAGACCTCGAATTTCAACGTGTCGCCGAGTATAATTTCTTCGTGCAGGCTTATGCAGCTCTCGCACGAGCGTCCATTTTTTGTCATCATTCATGGCGCGGTTAGTCCACACACATCAACGTTCAACATGCGAATGTGTGAAAAAACTATCCTTTTGCTTTATTAATAAATAATTCCAGCCTCACGCAATTCTTCGATAATCGATATGATTTCATTGGAATGCGATGAGTTGCCTGCCGCTTGAGATGCGTGGAGTAATCGAAGACGATCTACAAGCTCATTCGCATTGTCCCAGTAAACATAATCAAATTGCATATTTTTTCTAGCTTTCTTATACTTGGGCATCCCCCGACCCGTACGTGCACGAATTATTTTTGAAATATAAATCTTGAATTTGTGACTGTTTTCACGTCGCACAGCTCCGTCGGGACGATAATATTTTTTATGAGCATTCGTGGCAATGATAATATTCTCATAATTTTTCAAATCCGTCGGTTCGAGAATCCCAACGTTTGGCACTTTTTAAATAGAAGCTCCGCTAATCCAGCAGTTTTTGCATAATCTTTCTCCCCCACACGAATATGCTGAGAATCGAAATTTATGCGAGAATCGCCAATCATTAGTTTTGCATTCGCGAGAACTCGTACTCCATACGATGTATCCAGGCTTTTCTTTCTACCCATGCGTAATAATATGAGATATTTATTAATAAATAGATATTTATTTATTAATTCATTGGCGCGATCCGATGAATAATCTTCGATTATTCATCCGATTCTTCTACCCATGCGTAATAATATGAGATATTTATTAATAAATAGATATTTATTTATTAATTCATTGGCGAATAATCGATGAATAATCTTCGATTATTCATCCTATCTTTCTACCCATGCGTAATAATATGAGATATTTATTAATAAATAGATATTTATTTATTAATTCATTGGCGCGATCCGATGAATAATCTTCGATTATTCATCCGATGAATAATCGAAGATTATTCATCGGATCGCGCCAATGAATTAATAAATAAATATCTATTTATTAATAAATATCTCATATTATTACGCATGGGTAGAAAGATAGGATGAATAATCGAAGATTATTCATCGATTATTCGCCAATGAATTAATAAATAAATATCTATTTATTAATAAATATCTCATATTATTACGCATGGGTAGAAGAATCGGATGAATAATCGAAGATTATTCATCGGATCGCGCCAATGAATTAATAAATAAATATCTATTTATTAATAAATATCTCATATTATTACGCATGGGTAGAAAGAAAAGCCTGGATACATCGTATGGAGTACGAGTTCTCGCGAATGCAAAACTAATGATTGGCGATTCTCGCATAAATTTCGATTCTCAGCATATTCGTGTGGGGGAGAAAGATTATGCAAAAACTGCTGGATTAGCGGAGCTTCTATTTAAAAAGTGCCAAACGTTGGGATTCTCGAACCGACGGATTTGAAAAATTATGAGAATATTATCATTGCCACGAATGCTCATAAAAAATATTATCGTCCCGACGGAGCTGTGCGACGTGAAAACAGTCACAAATTCAAGATTTATATTTCAAAAATAATTCGTGCACGTACGGGTCGGGGGATGCCCAAGTATAAGAAAGCTAGAAAAAATATGCAATTTGATTATGTTTACTGGGACAATGCGAATGAGCTTGTAGATCGTCTTCGATTACTCCACGCATCTCAAGCGGCAGGCAACTCATCGCATTCCAATGAAATCATATCGATTATCGAAGAATTGCGTGAGGCTGGAATTATTTATTAATAAAGCAAAAGGATAGTTTTTTCACACATTCGCATGTTGAACGTTGATGTGTGTGGACTAACCGCGCCATGAATGATGACAAAAAATGGACGCTCGTGCGAGAGCTGCATAAGCCTGCACGAAGAAATTATACTCGGCGACACGTTGAAATTCGAGGTCTGGATGAAACGTGGCAAGCCGACATCGTAGATATGTCATCGTACGCGAGGCAAAACTCACAACATAAGTACCTCCTAACCGTCATCGATATATTCTCCAAATTTGCCTGGGCCATACCGTTGAGAAGCAAGAGCGGTAGAGATACAACGACTGCAATGAAATGTATACTATGTCAGGGCCGTGTACCCAAGAACTTGCAAGTTGACCGCGGAAAAGAATTTTATAACTCTCAGTTTGAAGAGCTTATGAAAAAATACAATATTAACATGTACTCAACGTATAGCAATTTGAAGGCATCAATCTGCGAGCGTTTCAATAGAACGTTAAAAAATAAAATGTGGATGCAATTTAGTCTACGTGGAAGTTATAAATGGATGGATATTCTGGATTCTCTAATGACCGAATACAACAGCACCGTGCATCGCACCATCAAGGTGAAACCAAAAAATGTCAATACGGCAAATGAGAAACAGATCCTCCATCGTATTTTCCGCCAGCCTCGAGTAGGAAAAAAATCACAAAAATTCAAAATTGGCGATAATGTGCGAATTAGCAAATTTAAGCATGTATTTGAGAAGGGTTACACGCCAAATTGGACAACCGAAATATTCACGATATACAGAGTGAAGAAAAGAACGAATCCAACGACGTACAATCTCAAGGACCATCGGAACGAACCCATCGCCGGCTGCTTTTACGAAGAGGAGCTCCAGAGCGTCAAGCATCCCGACATTTACCTCGTTGAGAAGATTGTGAAGAAACGCGGTGATCGAATGCTCGTCAAGTGGTTGGGCTTCGACGATGCACACAACAGTTGGATCGACAAATCAGAATTGTCAAAATGAAGAAATCAAATAAAATTTTTATTATTATTATTATACAAAATAGTTGTAAAAAAAGTTTTTGAATAATCATTCAAAAATTCGTAAAAAAAATGTTTTTTTTCTCCCTTAGACCGCAAGAGTTCTCTCTCCTTGGTATTCTCGGGAGATGTTTGCATGCGTGCGTAACCCACTCGATTCATTGCTCTCGAATCTCCCTCCATCTTATGCTCATCTCATACACGATTTGCTTACGTTCTAGGCACGAAAGACTTCAACGTCTCTTGTTTTCGACGACCATTCTCCGCTTAGGGGAGGGGAGAGGTATTTTTGGCATTGAATTTGAGGAGATGAATTTTTGGCATTGATTTTCATACGGTTTTTAGTTATTTACACACCATTGTACAGCTTGGGGTTTTTTTCATCTTAATATTCCATATCGTCGGAAGCATAACCCCATGGAAGAGTGTCCGTGGAATCTGGGATTAGCACTCTTTTGTCATCTCTCCAGCTGAGAGCAACTTTATTTTGCATCGCCGTGTGAACAATGTGTTTTTTACTCATAATCAATTGTTGCGCCTTGACGAGGTTTTCGTGCGCAAACAAGCAATTTTTGAAATCGTCGAATGTGATGGATTTCAGGGTTGACCGCCTAATGCCCTTAGCTCTCTTCTTTGAATCGCCGCAGTCGAGGATCTTAAACGAGTACAATTTCGCTCTCAAGCCCACAAATTCCGTCATAATATGGCCATTGTTTTCATCTTTCATGAGGCCTAATACCTTTTTATTTCGCAAGGGCATATCGTAGGGATTGTTTGGGGAATAATCGGACGTGTCAAACTTGTCAATGTCACACTTGATCGTTTCGTAAATGTCAGGCACGCTGAAGTGATAAATGAGACTATCAGTATCTGTATACAACAATTTTGCATGATTGTTAAATCTTTCGAGTATGTAATTGTAGTGAAAATTGTAAATCCAGAGTTTGGAGATATCGAGGATTGAGAATCCTGTGTAGATGGGCTTATTGAATAGAACGCACGCTCTATTGAGCTCGATTATAACGATGTCATTGTCAAATATGGTGCAGCTATGAAACGTTGGCTTGGCGATTTGCGCTTCCGCTCCCCACCGCCCCTTCCACTTTGTTACAAGTCGCACTTCCCGATGTTTCCTCACATTTTCCATTGTTTTACCAAAGACCGCATTGTTCATGAGTTTATAAAATTTTTTCTCAAAATCATTGTTAGATTTTTTTCTCAATTCCGTATTTACATCAATGTATTTTTTTAGCCAAGCGCGCTGCTTGAATTTGAGGATTCTGTGCATTTTTGTGACGCGAAGTCCCAATTTAAGCATTGCTTCAAATTTCGATAATGAATTACATACTTTTCTTTTCGCATTAGCGTGGTTGTTAATTTTTTATGAGTGCTCCCAGGCGGGGACGTAAGTGTTCGGGGCACAAGGGCAGATCTTTGTGTGTGTTGTGTAAGTCTCGAGGATACTCTAAATCAACTTCAAGAATGTATCCCGTTTCACCGTCATCCGGAATACTCTCGATACGTTCCTCGAAATCGTCTACCAAACAAACGCGCCGTAGGGCAGTGACTCACACATAGCTGCACCATACAGATTATTAACATCGTAATACATTAAGTATGACTCTGGCTCGTTTACATTAAAATCATCTTTCATGTAGCGATTATTTGCTTTCGCATACCTATTGCAGCACTGCGCTACTCCACCGCGAATACCTCTCTCGATGAACATCAACATGTCAACGTCGACCAAAAGTTCGAGTTCGACATTGGTACATTTTAACATTTGCATCAAAGGATAGGCCGGGAGCGGTGAAATAATGCAATGGATCGAGGTCATATGTGCTGATGCAATTTTGACGAAAATTTCAAATATGTCCGTCAGTAGGAGTACATCGGTTTTCAAGTACAAGTCGGAATATTCCCCCAACGTTTTAATGTCAAAAGACTGTCCAAATTTTGCAAGCGTGTTCGTAATCGTCCACCGAGATATCCTCATTATTGAGTCGAGAGAAAAACTTATCTTTAGCGGGCAATTCCGTCTCATCGAGTCGCTGCCAAGAGTCCAAGTAGTCATAGGGAAACACACCTTTCCTCGTCAATAATTCAAATTCCCTGGTTTAGCGCAATGCTTACGTGTCACTATTTTTTGATCGTCTTTCAGATAAGACGCTAATTTTTCAATGCCACCCGCCATAAATCTCATAGAGTCGATGAATCGGTACTGCACGCGTGTGCCTTTGACGCACTTTGAAAATGAAATATATGTTTCCGTGTTAATGGGGAGGAAGACTGATCGATCCCTCGAATGTTCGAGCCAATGCGACTATTAAAAAGTGTGCATCGTATCCCGACCAAATTGTGAAAAATTATGGGAACAACGTGGCTATTTTTGTAATTTAAATTGCATCCTTGATGAGCAGCACCACGAAATTTCCCCGTAAAATGACAATGATCTCGCACTCTCACTTGATTAGGAGCAAAAGATTTTTCACAAACGTGACATTTTTCAGCTAACTTGAAGCTTCGACTTTCGTCAACGCTCAAAGGTTTCATCGGTACGACTGTCTGAAAAATTACATTCAATGAGTGGACCAGTTCTTCCAAGTCGCGCATGAACCATTCAATACAGTCTTTTCCACGATTCACTCTGTACTCTGAGAGCGCGTCATTAAAACTACAATGCTTATAGTAGGCAAATACTGTGGGGAGTATGCTTCTGATAGTTTACAGTGTTAGTCTGCGATGCTGCGCCGGTTCGAGCAAACATTCCAAATCTGCTTAAATTACAAATGGAACTATCTCCTTGTGCTTGTAATTTTTGAATTTCAATATTGTGTTGGTAACTTTGGGAAACATAACTCGGCAATTATTACTACAGTCCTTTTTGTGCCTTTGCAATATTTCTTCTCTGATGAAGTAGCACAAACATCGGTCGCAAATCCACGTGTAGCGTTTTCCCCTGGAGGTCTGCGCACTCACGAGCCTCGAAATGTTTTTAATCCACGAAAAATGATGATACACCTTGGGAACACCTGCGTCCTCCTCCTCCTCCTCCTCCTCCTCCTCCTCATCGATTTCCGCTCTGATCATGAGTAGATGAATAGTTGGTTTATCCGACATTTGTTTACTCAAATATATTGGCACAATTTTACTAGTGCCGTCTTTTGTCACGCCGTCAATCCCGTACACGTGGATCGATAAGCCATTCGATTGCTCAAATTTTTTAATATTTAACAAACTCATGGGAAAATCCAGGCCTTCATAGTTGAGCACCTCGCTGTAATGAGGATACGAACTCTTACGTACAGGATTCCCCCTAGGTGGTGGGGAGAGAGCTGCTGTGACGGACCAGAGAAAACAATAGGGGTCATTGTTTTCAATATTGATGACGGCCCGTTTCATCTGTATATCCCGCGGGAGACGCGTGTACGTGGATAAGCTTCCTCGCAGTGGTTCGTACTTGTTAATGTTTACAAGAAGATGTGAGATTTCATGTAATGTCCAACCAGACTCTTTCTCCTGAAAGTCCTCGATTTTCGTCGAGAGTTTTGTTTGGACGTACTCGATGAACCACTCGCTAATATCGCTCGACGGTAAGATGATTGCGTTTTTCGTTTGAAATGTCTTTTCCTCCTCAATGATTTCATTCACCTTCATGAGGTGAAATTTGCACGCTAATGTCACATTCACCTTCACGTTACCCTCCTCTCGCACAATGGTTTCCAATTTTGCGATAACCACGTGCATCGCATCTTCGAGGAAACTTTGCACATCTTTGTGCTCGAAATTCACAATGGAGCCCGTCTTTATCCGACTTTGAAATGCCGCCTCAAGATCGACCCACTTTAGTTTATCACTAGCATCGCTCACACCAGCACCGCTTACACCAGCACTGCTTACACCTGCTCCACGCGCGATTTTTTCCCTCAACGACGACAACTTTGCTAATGTCGATTGAATTTTCAATTTTTGACCAACGTTAAGCCCCGGTTTTTTCAATGTTTTCCCCAAGAGCTTGACGTGCACATCGCAATACTTTTGCCACTTTTCCGCCTGCGAATACCGCGCGCTCTTCAACGTATCAATAATTTTGTCGCAATCGTCCATGATGACTGCTCAATGAATCGAAATCAAATACGCATGTGGAAGGGCTGATGAATATATTTGAGAGAAAAATCTCTATATAACAGCACGCGCGCGCGCGCGCGCGCGCGCGTGTGTGTGTGTGTGTGTGTGTGTGTGTGTGTGTGCAGGGACGCGCGCCCGCCCGCTCGAACGTCGAGTTTGTATACACAAGATCGAGTTCTAAACAGCGAGACGTTGTGTGTGTGACTCTTCAATCTTGAACGCAAATTTCTCGATAATTTTCTGCCTTACCGACGAGAGGGTAATTACACATTGAGCAAATCGTCGGACGGTCGACACCTCTCACTCAACACCTCTGATGACCACCGAAAAAGCGTCTGATTTCTACAATGCATAGAAAAAATCTGACGAAATCCCGTCGCTCTCTTTTCTTCCACCGCCAAAATTTCAAACGTCCGATAAAAACAATGCGTAGAAAAAATGACACGAAATTCGGCGGCCATATTGACCTCCTGTCACTCGTCCGCCGCTGCCGGGATAAACAAATTCTGAGAAAAGTCATTCGCTGACAGGTTTCAACACGTCGCAAAGCTGTCGCGCGGCGGGGTGGGGGGGGGGGGGTCCCTTTGACACGGCGCCCGACGACTCACCACCCACAAATGTTTAAACAATCTTTCTGAGAAATTAGACCCCCCACTCTTCGTCCCGCCCCTCCTTCTGGCGCGAGGGGGGGGGGGGGCTCCCTTTTATTACAAAGCACCACAACTCTTTGTCAGTCATTGCGCGGCCTCGCCGGCAGTCGGACTTCTCCGTGCCCCCCCATTCGTGAGGGGGACCACCATCAGCCGGTAACCAAGGGAGCCTTACCATCGACCGGTAAGTATCGACAGTCGATAAAGGTGCGGGGGCTCTGACAAAATCCTACTCGACCATCCTAACCTGACTTAGCTCGGACATGAACCAATGGTTCGTGTCTTGGCTAACTCGGCCGGTAAAGTAGGAATTTTGTCTTTGCTCCCGCACCACTTAACTACTCACGAATTTGATAGTAAGCACCGGCGCGTCTTCTTGGCATAACAGGTATAATGATTAAAAGAAAATTGAAATTATTTTGAATTAGGAAACCGTTTCATTTATCGTTTTTGGTGTGATGTAGGTTACAATTGCGTCATGGTCTACATGCAATCCCTTGAACGCAATTGGGGAAAGAAAGGAAACCTCGCAAGCGTGCATCAATACAGTGCACCGAATGTTTGGCTTTTAGGTAGAGGAGTATTTTTGGAAAGGTGTTTCATTAAATCAATCGGTTTCACGTTAACAGTTGAAAGGAGAGAAATTAAATAGAAAAGATGTAAGATGCCAAGAAAATACACGGTGAAGTTTGATTAGGAGTGAAAGGTCACGAAATAATTATTCACTGATTCTAAAATATGTATAAAAATATATTGTTACAAGCTTTGATTAAAATATATTTTAAATGAAATAATTAATTAAAAATCAACTCAACGATGTTGCGACACGACGAAGACTTGCTACAAAATTAACACTTGAACGTTTCGAAGATACAATTCGACAAAAGAATACAAATGTTCCGATTTTCCAGCGTGCGGGTCCGACGTATACACGACGAGCGGAGAAGCGCAACTGACTGGTGGAGAGACCGGAGAACGGGTGGGGGTGAAAACTTTGAAACATAATTAATCGAATAGCAAGAATATAGAAATATAAATTTACGAACGTTCGAAAAAAAACGAGCCATTTATTCGAACGTCTTTGAATTCGAAAATAAAAATTACGAAAATGAATGTTTCGAAATAAATTTATATTGAAAAATAAGACTCCAGCGCGTCATAAGTTCCGATTAGCAAATAGTAAGAACGTCACAATTTCGAACAATATATGCAGCGAGAGGCAAAAAAGTCGAACGACCCAAATATCGAACGCTTCGGAAACCACATTGTCACCAGATGGGTCCGATAGATGGCGCCAGGTGCACCACGTGGTCCGTCTCGTAGGCCAGGCGAGTCTGGCAACACACGACTGGGAAAATCTTTCAATCTGCCAAATGTTGACTTCACATTTAGCAAAAAATATATAGAATAGAACCCTAAATTACAGAATGTGTAAAAGGTCCGCATCATGTTTTTTTTTTACAATTTAACAAATAGAAATCGGTCTTTGTTCCCTTCAAATGTTTCGTGTGCCCAATTAAATTGAAGTATATACTTGTCGAATTTGTTCTTCAGAAAATTTCCTGCTAAGATAAGCTTTTAGAAAAATGTGCAAACATTTTTTTTTCTTGCAAGATTAGCAGTGAAAAAAGTAAGCCAACTTTTTTCAAACCAAAATAAAACAAGCAGTTTGTAGTGAAACTCAAAAAAAAAAAATTTTAATGGAAAAAATTAAAGCTAAAAAACGCGTTTTTTAAAATAAACAAACATAACATTGTCGAATGGCATTATTTGGAAACTTCAAGCACGGATTCTGAAAACTGAGAGAATTTAACGGCGGAAATAATTATTCCTCAATGTTTTTAGATCGGTTTAATGGAAGGAATAGCCGCTAAAAAAGAGGTGGAACTGAAGTAAAGGAGATGGAAGTAAAGAAGGAATAGATAAATAAAAAAGGATGAGAACTATGTTGGAGAGACCAAGGGCACGTGAAAATGTGACGAGAAAACAGAAGGAAATACCAATGGGAAAAAAAGATAGTGAAAAGAAACTAATTATGTTGGGAAGAAGGTGACCAAAGATGGAGACAAAAAAGGAAGGTAGACGGATGGATAAGAGAAAGCAAAGAAGAAATAAACAACGAGGATAAGGTGATAAAGATAGAGAAAGACGGTCAAATAGTAGCTGACGTGGAGGGAAAAAAAGAAAATAACGAAGAGGACGAGAGAATGGAGAGATGATAAAAAATGAATAGAGGGGGAAAGAAAGTAAAAAATGTAGGGAACGAGGATGAGGAAGAGAACAAAAGAACGAAAGAGAGAGACAGAGGAGTTGAAGTGGAAAAGAGAAAAAAAGCAAATGTGGGAACGGATAACGTCGGGAAAGGATAAGAAGAAGCAAGCACGGGGACAAAAGAAGAGTGGAGAGTGTAGGAAGGAAAAAGAAAAATGGGAAATGTAAAGAGGTTGAAGTGAGAGGAAGAACATTTACAAGGCCGGAAAATAAGGGTTAAAACAATGTACGATAGTGATAGAAGTATAGAAGGGATTGTATGAGGAAAGGGTAAAAAAAAACTATACAGCACATATGAGTATTAAAAAAAAAACGATTAATTATTTTTTAACTTTATTTCGGCATTATAATATAAGCAAAATCAGAGCTGGTGGACTCTGCGTGGTGGTTCCAAACAAACCGACCGGCACATAGGACACCGATGGTCCTCCTCACTCCAAATTCGATCGGCACATGATGCGCAACTGCAGTGATGCCCGCACGGCCAATAAATATGTGTGGCTCGTTGGATATAACATATCCGGCATACACCTGTAAAAAAAAATTTGAAAAGGGCAGGACATATACTTTTTAAATATAACATTCAGTGTACATTAAATAATAATGACATCGACGATTCAAAAAATACTGGCGCTTAGACAATCAATTTTCTATTGAACTATTTCTCGAATATTGTAGGGGCAAATAACATGACTGAATTTCAAAAGTTATCTATGATTCGTCATAATATGGCAATGTATATTTTCCGTAGATCCAATTAAAGTGCCCTCAACGGAATACTGACCCTGACCCTAATGCAAACATTGATTCTGCAAAATAAAAGCGCTGTATTTCCCTCCAGTGCTTGAAAAAAACACTGGCGTCAACCACAGATCACGTTGACTCCGAAGAGAAGTGACCCGACGGGACTGATGCCTGACGGCAAGGTACACTACAAACACTCACTCATTTGAGATTTATGCCACATATTAAGAAAAGTACTCGAAATTGGAATGCCCTAAATAGACTTTGTAACCGTAACAATAGTGTAACAATTCATCCAGACAAGTATGAATGTCGTATTTCCCTCCAGTGCTTGAAAAAAACACTGGCGTCAACCGCAGATCACGTTGACTCCGAAGAGAAGTGACCCGCCGGGACTGATGCCTGACGGCAAGGTACACTACAAACACTCACTCATTTGAGATTTATGCCACATATTAAGAAAAGTACTCGAAATTGGAATGCCCTAAATAGACTTTGTAACCGTAACAATAGTGTAACAATTCATCCAGACAAGTATGAATGCCGTATTTCCCTCCAGTGCTTGAAAAAAACACTGGCGTCAACCGCAGATCACGTTGACTCCGAAGAGAAGTGACCCGCCGGGACTGATGCCTGACGGCAAGGTACACTACAAACACTCACTCATTTGAGATTTATGCCACATATTAAGAAAAGTACTCGAAATTGGAATGCCCTAAATAGACTTTGTAACCGTAACAATAGTGTAACAATTCATCCAGACAAGTATGAATGTTGTATTTCCCTCCAGTGCTTGAAAAAAACACTGGCGTCAACCGCAGATCACGTTGACTCCGAAGAGAAGTGACCCGCCGGGACTGATGCCTGACGGCAAGGTACACTACAAACACTCACTCATTTGAGATTTATGCCACATATTAAGAAAAGTACTCGAAATTGGAATGCCCTAAATAGACTTTGTAACCGTAACAATAGTGTAACAATTCATCCAGACAAGTATGAGTGCCGTATTTCCCTCCAGTGCTTGAAAAAAACACTGGCGTCAACCACAGATCACGTTGACTCCGAAGAGAAGTGACCCGACGGGACTGATGCCTGACGGCAAGGTACACTACAGGCATTAAACGTCTTTGGATCTATGCTATATATTATGAAAAGTGCTCGAAATCGTAATTCCCGTAACTAACTTTGTTTATTTGTTAAATATCAAATAATCGCGCCTATACGTGTTGCCTATTCGGCTCAATTAGAAAATCAGGTAAGTGGGAAAAATTTATGGAAATTCTGATTGATTATTGGTATTGACACAATTTCGAAAAATTCACTTCAACAGATTTATTTTAAATATTATGCGATACTTTTTGTTGCGTCAGTTATCATATGCTAAGTATTTTCATATCAATGTGATTGAATGAATTAATAGTACATTGTGTACCAAGGAGGCAAAGTGGGACTTTTCAACGCCGAGCGCGATGTTTCAGGTACCGTAAGGCCTAGTTTAGGTACCGTAGACACGCACGAAAAAGCGAGGAAAACGTGGCTGCGTTATACAACATTTTTTATTTCACACATTTTATTTCATCAACACTGTGGGAACATGTTGTTATTGATGAAAAAAAAACCAATGCGTTTACCAAATAATTTGATACAATCAAAAATTATTTTCCGTTCTGAATTAATTACTCGTTCATTACCGAAAATATCAATATTTCACTGTACAAGTCCACTTGAAAAATGTAATGATATTTGCCTCATCCAATTGATGGTGTTTCCAAATAAACTTTGTAAAAACTTGTGATCAAATCCGGTTTCATTCATGTTACCATTGATATCGAAAAAAACTAAACGCTCCACAGTAGTAATAACAATTACATTGATATGGAAAACCCCTCTAAGAAAGGAAAATATATGTACCAGTAATGACATAATTGGAATAAAATCTGGCCTTTCCTCACGAATTACAGAAATGATAAAAAAAAACAATTTCATACCACGGAATAATTAAATGGCGGACAGCTCATATGAACTATAGATAACACAAGCGCTCATAAAAAATGGATAATAAAAGAGATCTTAGAGCTACGATGTAGGAATCACAAAAAATGAAAAGAAAAACACACATTAGGTGAAACCATTAAAATATATTGCACAGCCGACCTTTTTTGGTGATTTTCGAAAAACTGTAACGTGGTTAAATTGTACCGTTGTACCGTTTGTTATCGTTTCGCGAGCGGCTCCCTACTTTTTATTTTCAAACTAATTCGACAAATCCTATTAATTGGCACTGCTTGCTTCGTTTTTCCGGCCTATTTCGAGATCGCTATTCATCTTTTCTTTGCCACCTCCAATGTTTCTAACAGTTAGGCTTTCGTCACTGCTATACGCTTTGTACATTTTACCTGACTCATCTGCCATTCCGTTCTTTGTTTTCAAATAAATAAACTAATCTCATTTTTTCCGGCTCGCGCTCCTGGTGCCCACCATTTCTCCTCTTTTTGATTTGTAAATTTGTTAAATCATCCTTTTCTTCCATTTTCCATTAACTTTTTCTGACTGCCCCCTTTTTCTCCACTCTCAAAAACTATTCCCAGCATGCCAGTCGTCTTTCGTCTTATGAATATTATTTTCATTAATGTTTCGTTATATTTCCTCCAACTCGCTCCGCTTCCTCTACGCTAAAAAAGATTCAGTACATTCGATGACGTCATTTCTTCCGCTTTCCCACTTTTTCCTACATGCTGGTTCAGTCGTTTTTCAGCTCCCTCCTATACTCCCCTTTCAACTATTTTTTTTTCTACGGCTACATCATTTTACTCCTCCTGGATTCATCTGTTCACAATGCAATCGATTTCGAATCCATGATTCAAACCCATCTACCCCGTTCTTGCTTCCGACTTTGTTCCTTTCTCCTGCTCGCGATTAGTGAATTTTTTCGCATGTTTTTTGCGTTCAATTTTTATTTTTCTTTTCTGCGGTCTGTTGCCTTTTCCTCCACTCTCAGAAACTATTCCTAGCATGCCAGTCGTCTTTCGTCTTATGAATATTATTTTCGTTAATGTTTCGTTACATTTCCTCCAACTTGCTCCACTTCCTCTAAGCTAAAAAAGATTCAGTACATTCGATGAAGTCATTTTTTCCGCTTTCCCACTTTTTCCTACATGCTGGTTCAGTAGTTTTTCAGCTCCCTCCTATACTGCCTTTTCAACTATTTTTTTTTCTACGGCTAAAACATTTTATTTCTCCTGGATCTATCTGTTAATTTTCCAATTGTTCTCGAATTCATGATTCAAACCTATTTACCCTGTTCTCGCTTCCGACTCTCGTCCTTTCTCCTGCTCGTAAATAGTGCATTTTTTCGAATGTCTCCTTTTTATTCAATTTTGATTTCTTTTCTGTTATCAGCCCTCTTTTCCTCGAATCTTCAAAACTCCTTATCGCATTCCTTTTCATTGTCTTCTTTTACGCTTTATTATTATTTTTTGAGTCCCTCATTCATCTTTTCTTCGCCACCTCTTATATTCCTTTCCGTCATTTCTTTCTCTACTACATCCTCCTTTTTGAGTCTATCCAGTATTTATTTACTTTTTTTTTTACTGATTATTCAATCTCATGTTGCCTCTGCTTTCCTCTGACCCTCACCTCTTCTCCTTCTTTCGTTTATTCATTTCTCGAATTTTTTTCCCATTCAGTTTCTTCCTAGCTAACAATATTCATAAAGTTTTACCATCTTATCGTACCTTTTTGATTCTTATAACATTGAACGGCCATCATTTACTAAACTATTACATATTGACCAAAATATCTTGCATGTTTTTTTTTTCTTCGGCGTAGTGCATATAATTGAATGGTTGTTTAATTGAATTTTTCTCCATTGCTAATAGACGCTACAAAATTGCTACTTAAACCCCAAACGTGCAATTTTTCAATTCATTACATCGTTCAAGGGTTGTGGCCAGATTTTAAGTCACTATGTTCGAAATTTACTAGAGTCTCAAGAAAATTTCGCAATATTATTATTCCCTGCTTCTTCGACGGTTTCCAGTTGATTCGTTGCTACCCGAAGCTGGTTTTGGGCATCTTGCAACTGCGCTTGTAGTCTCGAGTTCTCGGCAGCTACCTCTTCCCGCTGCCGTGCCAGGGCTCTCTTTTTCAACTCTGTAATTTCACAGAATTATTATTTTTTCGTATTTCCCCCCCATAAAGCTTCTACAATTCTTACCTTTCCTCCTTTTATTTCTTTTTTGATTTTTTTCGGAGGCCCTTTCTTCGGGAACTGCCGGATTTTCCCGTCTTATTTTCCTTCTCCTCCTCTTTTTTTTCCTACTCGGAACCACTATAAAAGTAAATTGGCATTACTTTTGGTTACAAAGAAACACTACATTGGTCTTATAGAGTGCTAATGACATTCAGGCATTGCGAACGTTATTTACTTGAAATTCATGAAAATTACCTGCACTGCCTATGGGCTGCTGTTCGCCTCCGACTTCCATGGATACTTCTGCCTGATCATCTGAAAGGTTTAAAAAACGATCGATTAATTCATAATTACATTAATTTCGAAACGAATTTCAGCACAATATCAAACCATTGCTATCGAGGTCCAGCGATGCCGTCGGTCGTTCGTCGTTCGGCCGGTCCTCGTCAGAATTTCCAAATGAAGGTCCGGGTAGGTTGTTCTCTGCACACCACGAGTTCATAAATATAAAAATGTTAAACATTGAACTTCAAAAAAGATAAGCCAATTTGAACATTATTTCCGGGAAATCAATAGCAATTACCATCGACGTCATGCACCAGTCCAACTTGTTCCTCCTTGTCCATCAAAACCTCTTCCGCTTCGGCCTCGATTGGACGGTCGTTGGTTCCATTAACGACTGACTCATCGGAATCAGAATCGTTCTCGTGAACGACTGAAAACGAAAAATTATATACATATATATACGCAGTTCGTTTGGTCTTGGCAAATAATCTATCCAGCAAGTTAATTAAGCATCTACTTCTGAAATAAAAAATTGATAAAATTACTGTTTTCTGGAGCTGTTGGTGGTACATCCACGTTGTCCATGAGCCAATCTGGTCTGTTGTCGGCGAAGATCGCGGGGTGATAGTCCGGATCTTGTTCTAGTAAGGAGAAAAATAAAATTCATATTAAAACTGTTGCACGCACCATAAGTAACAAGATACAATAATTGAATTGCAATTTCTACAACTAAATTGACCGGACCGGAAACTAAACGAAATTTCAACTGCTCACACATATTCACTTGTTTCCAGTTCTTTTCACATAATTAGCTGCAGATATAATGCTATACATTCAAGGTACTACCTAACGGTACGACTACCGGGGGCTCTTCCAATTCGAACTCGTCACCCTCTCGTGCATTGCTTTCCCTGGCAATGAGATCGTCGACGTTTCCCTTGAGCGATGCGGCTTTTTCAAGGAACTCCCGTGCCGTAATTTCTCGAAAGTGTAACTCTCGCCACGCTAAAAAATATACGAAAATATGTATTCATAAACTTGTAGTGAGTTGCATCCTCCACTCCACTCATTCCACTCATTATCGGAAAGCTATCCTACACTATATTCCAACTTCATTACATTTCCCTTATTTAATTTTTTGTTACAGCGAGTGATGATTTATGCAATTCATACCTTATAAGTCTATAATAGCTTCCAAGAAAAAGTACTATTCCAAACAAAATTGCGCCGCATTGCAATTATTTGTTCACATATCCTACGTATTTCAATAAGAGTAATCACTACCTTCGAAGAGATGTTTTTGCTTAAAAACCGTCGAGTATCGCGCGCGCCGAGCTACTCTGCAGTTGTTTTTCAAGCGCTGAATATCCGTTTTAACATCGGCTTGTAATTTCAGGAGCTTGCCTGTACAAAAAATGTAACAATTATGGGCAATGCTTCATATGAACTGGATTCTTTTCGTAACTTGTAACAACATCACAATACTACAATCGACACTCACTGACGAAATCCCAGGGCGCAGGGCGATTCTGCATTCTGTGCCCCAGTCGACTGTGGCACGATTCAATGACGTTATTAGTTCGCCGACCGAGTCCATACACGCTGAAACCCGCTGGCGTGACAGTCCGAAGCCAATAACGCTCGTAGTACCGACAAAAAATCGCGTATTTCGCCTTCATCCTCGGCGATAAATTGTCGACGGTGGTGCGATACAGGCCCTCGATCAGATCTTGCGGCAAGTACGCTAGTGCCAAGATCTTTTTAAAAAAGTCTTTGGCTTCGGCATCATCCCGAAGCAAGCGCCGCAGACCTAGCGCTTTGGCTTTTTGATAAAGCGCCTGAAAAATAATAATTTCTTGTCAATTATTGGTTCGTGTAGGTCGCATTACATGCTTACACGTTACAAGCATGTTTCGTGATAAAAAAAAATTATAAATATGTTTAAACTTCAAACTTTTGAAGAAAAATGAGACTTTAGGCTTGCTGGACATCATGGACGTCCGGTAACGATATAACCTAGTATATACTGAAGGGTACCTACACGGTCGTAGTGAGTATTGCACCCTGTGCTATGAGCAGTGGTGAATACGCGGGTTACAGCATTTCGCAATCCTCTTTTGAAATCGCTCATCGCCAGTTTTATGGTGTTGGAGGGAATTATGGCGTTCCTCACAAATCGCAAAACTGCTTCGTACGCTACTTGCGTTTTCGAGGACATGATTGTCCAGATGAAAGGGAATCCCTGAAATGCATATCAATGGCATAAAATTGTAAACACCGAATAGGAACCAATAAGAGAAAGCATATGGGGCATTCCATGCCGATTCGACCTGGGTCTGACCCTTCACCTCTCCGATTTGACCCACGATTTTTCACGTTACTGTAGTATTGCAGAAATACACTCAGAGAGTTTTCAGATTTTCTTGGGACGATTCAACTTGGAAATATATTTAATTTAAGAAAAAAACAGTATTGGCCACATTAAAAAATCTGCAAAAAAAATCACAAATATCATGCATCAAATATAATACTTACATGGTTCATTTTGATGCCTATTATCGTGAGCAGCTGGTATACTCCTTCGATTTGGGGCCTCGATCGGAACGTCGCATCAATGAACAGTCGCGTGACCTCGCTCATTTCTTCGCGTACGAAACAAGGATCATAGAAGATCGCGTGCTTTGCGTCGTTAGCGTCGATAATGACGTTCGCCGAGAAACGACCTGTATCGTACTCCAAATTTCGGTCGAGTTCAGGATTCGTTAATTGTTCGACGAATTCCTCAATGGTACGTGGGCACCGAGGGTAACGTTTCCTCCTGCACTCTTGCATGAACCACCGGAGCTCCTTGTAGGAGACTTTTTCGGCAGCATCTGGATGACTGTACAGGAAAACGATTTATAGTTATGACATACTTTAATTTAGATAATAATTTTCCTATCCTTCCAATTTCGAGAAGAAGTGCGTTAAAAGTCGAGATCATAATGTTGTACCGAAGAAGGCGGCATCGTGCCGACATTTATATTTTTTAGGAGTGAACTTTTTTTTTTTACCGTTATACCTTAATGTACTTTTTGAGTGTGGTGATGAAAAAAATGGAATCGACTTTTTTTTTTGCATTAAGATTGAAGAACAAAATCGACGATTTCAAAATGACATCATGTTTTGAGGTTTCTTTTCACATTCTCAACAAAACTTTTACCAAATTGAAGATTTTTAATACTAGTTTTATCTACATTATATTTAGGCACGGTACTTGTTCTATGTTCTTTTGTAATTGGAAAAAAAAGTGCCGCACCAACTCAATAATTACGTTCATGGCAAAAAATGACTTTTGGCGTTAAAATTGGAATGGTGCGGCACTTCGATATATAATAATCTTTTTTTTTCAAATTACAAAAAAAAAATAGAACAAATAGCGTGCCTACGATAAAACTGATCGTAAAAATCTTCAATTTGGTCAAAGTTTTGTTGATCATTAGAAAAAAAAACTCAACATATGATCTCAGAACAAAATCGTCGATTTTGATCTTTAATCTTAACAAAAAAGAAGAAGAAAAATCGATTCCATTTTTTTCATTACCACACTCAAAAAGTACATTAAGGAACTAACGTTTTGGAAACAACAATTAAATTCGGTCCATTTTTGGACGAGTTATGATCAACCGAAAAAACCATCGAATTTTGGAAAATAAAAATATCTCGTTACTTAATGAAGCAACAACTTAATGAAAAAAAAAAAATCAAGTAACATTCTTTTGATGCACAGAACACAACAACAAACTTTGAGCCAATTGAAACAATGCTAGGTTCTGAAGTGGTTGAGTTGACGTGGAATGCCCTGTATATATTTGACTGCAGACTGCATCTTCATTTTTTTTTTTTGGTATATTGTTACGGTTTGTTATTTTGTATCAACCGATCGGTCTCAAATTCGTGAAGCTTCGTGTTGTTGTAAACAAAACATTGTCCGTTTAGTATAACGGATAATACGATACCATGTCGAGTTTATATTAATTTTCGGCAAGAGCAAACGATTTGAGATTCTCGATTTGTATTCTCGATTCGTCTGTTATAACATTGTACACATCAACTGGCCACACAAAATGCGCTTTTGATTTATAATACTCACACAGCAGCCAAAGAATCGTACAGTGCCTTCAAGCCGTACCAATGGTGGGACAACGCCTCTTCCAAAGCCTGCTTGAATCGCGCCACATCTTCGACACTTTCATCCGGCAAACAAAATTCTGAATGGGGATTCAGATCTATAATCACGTCGTTGATTATTTTCGCCGTGCCTTGGCAAATGGTTTTATTCTTGCAACGGACATAACTGGAATATGGAATCAATTTTCACAATTATTTACAAGTACAGAAAGTCTAGGAAACCTGTTGAAAACACTTATACAAGACATTATATTGTAAGTTACAGCTTGTTTAAAAAGTGACTCTACATATGGCCGGGGCTACGAATAATGTTTCAGTGTAAATAAACAATACTACATTGAATCGATTGTGAAGTATTACAAAATTGCTAAAAGGAAATTAACAAATTCTGCAATGGGCACAGAACTGCGAAAACTCATTGGATCGAAAATCATATTTATAAAAAGTTATAGATATATATAGTGATAAATAAAAAGTTTGTTTGAATTCTTCACAGTATATCCTGCAGCTTTTACGCTGAAAGAAATATTAATTTTTTATTTATTCTCTACGACCGTACTTCTTGGAGCTATCTGACAGAACGAAAAAGGATCCTTTTTGCTTTGATCATCGATATATTAGCACCCAATAACCACACAGAGAATAAAACGGTAGTTTCGGAAATTAGAAGAGCTCGCCGAAACGATCCCGTTCAGAATTTTCTGAATATTTTTTTTTTGTTTTACTAGCGGTACTGTTTTCAGTAAGAGAGAGAAATGTCACGTTTTTCGTTGTTTTAGTACATCGATCGCACATTTACAAATATCGATATAGTGACTAATATTTCCAGATCGTTTCACAGTTGAGTGTACCCCCAACAGTCATGGAAATTTTTTGGAAACTTTGAGCAATTTTTTCATCAATCAGTCCGAGAAAATGGTTCCGTGGATCGATTTACAGCGATATGAACGAAACAAAAAAATGTTTACAGCGTATAGAAAAGATTCCTCAATATTTCAATATAGAAAAGTTTCTGAAATCTTTCACTGCGCTAAGCCAAATTTTCACAGAGCTAGCTAGCGCAGTGGGGAAAAAGAAAAAAATGTTTACAGCGTATAGAAAAGATTCCTCAATATTTCAATATAGAAAAGTTTCTGAAATCTTTCACTGCGCTAAGCCAAATTTTCACAGAGCTAGCTAGCGCAGTGGGGAAAAAGAGAAAAATGTTTACAGCGTATAGAAAAGATTCCCCAATATTTCAATATAGAACAGTTTCTGAAATCTTTCACTGCGCTAAGCCAAATTTTCACAGAGCTAGCGCAGTGGGGAAAAAGAAAAAAATGTTTACAGCGTATAGAAAAGATTCCTCAATATTTCAATATAGAACAGTTTCTGAAATCTTTCACTGCGCTAAGCCAAATTTTTACAGAGCTAGCGCAGTGGGGAAAAAGAAAAAAATGTTTACAGCGTATAGAAAAGATTCCTCAATATTTCAATATAGAACAGTTTCTAAAATCTTTCACTGCGCTAAGCCAAATTTTCACAGAGCTAGCGCAGTGAGGAAAAAGAACAAAATGTTTACAGCGTATAGAAAAGATTCCTTAATATTTCAATATAGAAAAGTTTCTGAAATCTTTCACTGTGCTAAGTCAAATTTTCACAGAGCTAGCGCAGTGGGGAAAAAGAAAAATTGTTCACTGCGTATAGAAAAGATTCCTCAATAATTCTTCACTACGTATGGAAACGATTCCTCAATATCTCAATAGTAAAATTTACCCACAGCAAGCCCAGTGAAGGAAAAGTAAACAAATTTCACAGCGTATAGAGAAGATTCCTCAAAATATTTTAATCCAAATTTCCTACACAAGCTCAATGAAGAACAAGACACAATTTTCACAGCATATAAAAAAGATGCCTCAATATTTTTATCTAAAAAAGTGTCTGGGATCTTTTACTGCTATAGAAGCTAAATTTTTCCATTACCTCTTCTTGTAATTGTATCAAAATTATTTTCGTGATTGTTACTAAAGTAAATTAAAGTTGGATCAATTGTACATCGTTCATATTTCTTTTTTTCGTTTCATCTCGAGAAGGACTTTTTTCACGCCCTTCTTCGCGTCCACGCGTCCGCTGTCACCTTCAAATGAATTGTAAACAAGCTTCGGTGTACCGCAGCCACGCTTAAACTCGTCGTGTTTACCCCACTGCGCTGTTGCCGCATGCGTCTATATCTTCACTAATAGCATCTCGCACGAGCCCCACAATAAAAGATCGTCAAACACTCGCTTTTCTTTTTCCTATTTCCCCCCCCCCCCCCCACGTTACAGTTTTTCGAAAATCACCAAAAAAGGTCGGCTGTGCAATATATTTTAATGGTTTCACCTAATGTGTGTTTTTCTTTTCATTTTTTGTGATTCCTACATCGTAGCTCTAAGATCTCTTTTATTATCCATTTTTTATGAGCGCTTGTGTTATCTATAGTTCATATGAGCTGTCCGCCATTTAATTATTCCGTGGTATGAAATTGTTTTTTTTTATCATTTCTGTAATTCGTGAGGAAAGGCCAGATTTTATTCCAATTATGTCATTACTGGTACATATATTTTCCTTTCTTAGAGGGGTTTTCCATATCAATGTGATTGTTATTACTACTGTGGAGCGTTTAGTTTTTTTCGATATCAATGGTAACATGAATGAAACCGGATTTGATCACAAGTTTTTACAAAGTTTATTTGGAAATACCATCAATTGGATGAGGCAAATATCATTACATTTTTCAAGTGGACTTGTACAGTGAAATATTGATATTTTCGGTAATGAACGAGTAATTAATTCAGAACGGAAAATAATTTTTGATTGTATCAAATTATTTGGTAAACGCATTGGTTTTTTTTTCATCAATAACAACATGTTCCCACAGTGTTGATGAAATAAAATGTGTGAAATAAAAAATGTTGTATAACGCAGCCACGTTTTCCTCGCTTTTTCGTGCGTGTCTACGGTACCTAAACTAGGCCTTACGGTACCTGAAACATCGCGCTCGGCGTTGAAAAGTCCCACTTTGCCTCCTTGGTACACAATGTACTATTAATTCATTCAATCACATTGATATGAAAATACTTAGCATATGATGACTGACGCAACAAAAAGTATCGCATAATATTTAAAATAAATCTGTTGAAGTGAATTTTTCGAAATTGTGTCAATACCAATAATCAATCAGAATTTCCATAAATTTTTCCCACTTACCTGATTTTCTAATTGAGCCGAATAGGCAACACGTATAGGCGCGATTATTTGATATTTAACAAATAAACAAAGTTAGTTACGGGAATTACGATTTCGAGCACTTTTCATAATATATAGCATAGATCCAAAGACGTTTAATGCCTGTAGTGTACCTTGCCGTCAGGCATCAGTCCCGTCGAGTCACTTCTCTTCGGAGTCAACGTGATCTGTGGTTGACGCCAGTGTTTTTTTCAAGCACTGGAGGGAAATACGGCATTCATACTTGTCTGGATGAATTGTTACACTATTGTTACGGTTACAAAGTCTATTTAGGGCATTCCAATTTCGAGTACTTTTCTTAATATGTGGCATAAATCTCAAATGAGTGAGTGTTTGTAGTGTACCTTGCCGTCAGGCATCAGTCCCGGCGGGTCACTTCTCTTCGGAGTCAACGTGATCTGCGGTTGACGCCAGTGTTTTTTTCAAGCACTGGAGGGAAATACGACATTCATACTTGTCTGGATGAATTGTTACACTATTGTTACGGTTACAAAGTCTATTTAGGGCATTCCAATTTCGAGTACTTTTCTTAATATGTGGCATAAATCTCAAATGAGTGAGTGTTTGTAGTGTACCTTGCCGTCAGGCATCAGTCCCGTCGGGTCACTTCTCTTCGGAGTCAACGTGATCTGTGGTTGACGCCAGTGTTTTTTTCAAGCACTGGAGGGAAATACAGCGCTTTTATTTTGCAGAATCAATGTTTGCATTAGGGTCAGGGTCAGTATTCCGTTGAGGGCACTTTAATTGGATCTACGGAAAATATACATTGCCATATTATGACGAATCATAGATAACTTTTGAAATTCAGTCATGTTATTTGCCCCTACAATATTCGAGAAATAGTTCAATAGAAAATTGATTGTCTAAGCGCCAGTATTTTTTGAATCGTCGATGTCATTATTATTTAATGTACACTGAATGTTATATTTAAAAAGTATATGTCCTGCCCTTTTCAAATTTTTTTTTACAGGTGTATGCCGGATATGTTATATCCAACGAGCCACACATATTTATTGGCCGTGCGGGCATCACTGCAGTTGCGCATCATGTGCCGATCGAATTTGGAGTGAGGAGGACCATCGGTGTCCTATGTGCCGGTCGGTTTGTTTGGAACCACCACGCAGAGTCCACCAGCTCTGATTTTGCTTATATTATAATGCCGAAATAAAGTTAAAAAATAATTAATCGTTTTTTTTTTAATACTCATATGTGCTGTATAGTTTTTTTTTACCCTTTCCTCATACAATCCCTTCTATACTTCTATCACTATCGTACATTGTTTTAACCCTTATTTTCCGGCCTTGTAAATGTTCTTCCTCTCACTTCAACCTCTTTACATTTCCCATTTTTCTTTTTCCTTCCTACACTCTCCACTCTTCTTTTGTCCCCGTGCTTGCTTCTTCTTATCCTTTCCCGACGTTATCCGTTCCCACATTTGCTTTTTTTCTCTTTTCCACTTCAACTCCTCTGTCTCTCTCTTTCGTTCTCTTGTTCTCTTCCTCATCCTCGTTCCCTACATTTTTTACTTTCTTTCCCCCTCTATTCATTTTTTATCATCTCTCCATTCTCTCGTCCTCTTCGTTATTTTCTTTTTTTCCCTCCACGTCAGCTACTATTTGACCGTCTTTCTCTATCTTTATCACCTTATCCTCGTTGTTTATTTCTTCTTTGCTTTCTCTTATCCATCCGTCTACCTTCCTTTTTTGTCTCCATCTTTGGTCACCTTCTTCCCAACATAATTAGTTTCTTTTCACTATCTTTTTTTCCCATTGGTATTTCCTTCTGTTTTCTCGTCACATTTTCACGTGCCCTTGGTCTCTCCAACATAGTTCTCATCCTTTTTTATTTATCTATTCCTTCTTTACTTCCATCTCCTTTACTTCAGTTCCACCTCTTTTTTAGCGGCTATTCCTTCCATTAAACCGATCTAAAAACATTGAGGAATAATTATTTCCGCCGTTAAATTCTCTCAGTTTTCAGAATCCGTGCTTGAAGTTTCCAAATAATGCCATTCGACAATGTTATGTTTGTTTATTTAAAAAAACGCGTTTTTTAGCTTTAATTTTTTCCATTAAAATTTTTTTTTTTTGAGTTTCACTACAAACTGCTTGTTTTATTTTGGTTTGAAAAAAGTTGGCTTACTTTTTTCACTGCTAATCTTGCAAGAAAAAAAAATGTTTGCACATTTTTCTAAAAGCTTATCTTAGCAGGAAATTTTCTGAAGAACAAATTCGACAAGTATATACTTCAATTTAATTGGGCACACGAAACATTTGAAGGGAACAAAGACCGATTTCTATTTGTTAAATTGTAAAAAAAAAACATGATGCGGACCTTTTACACATTCTGTAATTTAGGGTTCTATTCTATATATTTTTTGCTAAATGTGAAGTCAACATTTGGCAGATTGAAAGATTTTCCCAGTCGTGTGTTGCCAGACTCGCCTGGCCTACGAGACGGACCACGTGGTGCACCTGGCGCCATCTATCGGACCCATCTGGTGACAATGTGGTTTCCGAAGCGTTCGATATTTTGGTCGTTCGACTTTTTTGCCTCTCGCTGCATATATTGTTCGAAATTGTGACGTTCTTACTATTTGCTAATCGGAACTTATGACGCGCTTGAGTCTTATTTTTCAATATAAATTTATTTCGAAACATTCATTTTCGTAATTTTTATTTTCGAATTCAAAGACGTTCGAATAAATGGCTCGTTTTTTTTCGAACGTTCGTAAATTTATATTTCTATATTCTTGCTATTCGATTAATTATGTTTCAAAGTTTTCACCCCCACCCCGGAGAACTGGCGAGCAGCAGAGGACCCGGCTTCTTATTGGCTCTGAAGTGAAGGGGCGCGGTACGCATGCGCCCTGGAGTGGAGACGCCGCCGCCGATGTTTCCCTCTCGCTCGCTCTTACAGCATTAAACGGGGAATTTGACGATAAATGAATTATTATTAATTGATCGTTAAATTATTGTTACAACGATAGATTATGTTAATTTTGAATAAGTTTACAGATAAGTATTTGCAGTTTGACTGACGATAAGTTAATGCTTTAATTTATCGTTAGTCTTACAACTTGTTATAACAATTGATTTTTAAATAAAGTATATAATTTTATATAAATTTGGTTGTTATGTTATTTTTCTCCTTTATGCGCGTCGTGGAATCGGACTTGATTTAATATTAAATTGATAGAAATAAAGATTATATATTCCTGATGTATTATTATTATTAAAAAATGGATAAATGTTGAATTTAATGAATTTAATAAATGGATAATTATTATGGAATGATTTGAGAATATGTGGGCATGTAAAAGTCGCGTGTAACAATTATTAAAATGTAATTCTTATTTAATTATTACGAATAACGAAATATAAAGATATAAATGCGAATTTATTTATTCATAATAAACGCAAGTGTTCGTGGGTAATGTATACGAAGTCACAATTATTGTTTAACTATTTATAGAAGGCTTGTTTTTTTTTAAATATAATTATTATAGTGAATAATAATTTGTTGAGAATAATGTATTTATTATTATACGCGTTAAAATGTAATTGCGAATTACGGAATAACGTATATAATATTTAATATTATTTAATAATATTTATTAACTGTGTAATAATATTTATGAACGGCGCGTAAAATAGTTTATACTGTTTGTAAAATGAATTGACAATATTTATCTCGTATTTCTAGAGTTATAATTGTAATTACGCATTTGTTGTAATAATATTTCATAGTTAAATACATTTTATTCTTTATTATGATATTTATTTCGATTAATAATATTGTTAACTGTATTGTAATAACGCTAGTTAACTGTTGAATAAATAATTTATTAATTAACATGTTTGTTAATTTATTCATACGTATATTGCACGTGGATAATATGAATAATAATAATAATAATGATGGCGGGTCGAGGACAAAGGAGACAAAGGAATTATACGCGATACTATTCGTTGGAGCGGATGTTTAGTCTCCGAAATATCGGTGAAGTGATAGTAGTAAAGGGCCTTTATAGCTAGCCAGACCGACGTGACGTCACATGTGTTGTCTGGCGGACGTGGTGGCGGTGGGGGGTCGCTCTCGGCTGCAGAGCGGGGCCATTATGGTTAATTTGTGGTGGGGGGTCGGTCGCGGGTGCATCGCGATGCCCGTGTGGAGAATTTTGGAGAATCGTAGAGATGTGGGGGTGGTGTCGCGATATAGGTATATGGGTTATTCGTAGAGGTGTATAAGATAATGAGATGTACGGATTATGTGGAAGTGTAGGTTTCGAGCGAGTTGTGTTTTTCGTCATTCTCCACGGGGTTTCCGTAGTTTTAAGGAAATAGACTATTGTATAGGGGTGTGGTTATAATATGTAGATTATGTATAGTATTGTGTAAAGATAGAAAGCTGGAGTTCTGTGGAGGGGGGGCATTATTGTGAAAACGTGGGCCCTTAGGAGAGAGAGAAAGTTAGATGCGTGTATAGCGATGCATTTTCCAGGTGTTTAGAGATTATGTACCTATAAGGGGAGTGCTTGTTAAGCGCTTAAGTGTGCAGCTATTAGAAAGCGGTTTACAATTGGTCTGTTTTCGCTTCTTCGGAGTGTTTCTACGTTTCCTCGATGATTTAGTTATTAAGATCGGCACAAGCATTTTCGAACTCAAGCTGTGAACGTTAAAAGAATTCCCCGAGTAAAAACATCCTTCAACATATTCGTGCACAAACGGAGAACTTTCACCAGAGAAATCGGGGATCAGTCGTAGAACAACTGTCTCGCAATCGGTGTCAACTTGCGAATCAACATTGGGCGCAACTGAAGATTCGCTACGATCAGCCTACAACTCGCGAGCTCGCTACACGGGAACGGAGTAACGCGGGGGTATCTCACTGACTGCTCACAAGACGATTGGACGAATTCCGATGGCCGGTATCGTTGTAGCCGTCGAACTCAACGAGGTGGATGAGCGAGGTAACCTGGTTGCGCCGGTGTACATACCCGTGGGTTTCGGTTTGTTTGCGCCACCAGAGTGGGCAATGTTACCCAAGGGAACGATGCGTATGTGGGCGTACAAGGCGCGTGTGAGCGGTGTCGATAGCTTCATCCTCGGAGGAGTGCAATACCAGAAGAATGGGGTAGTCATTCAACCACTTGGGCAAGATCGAGGGCGAATCGTGTTGTTCAGCGAATTTCACGAGATTGTGTCGTGTGATTTTTTTCATAGCTAACACTTGTACAATTAGCCTGTGACAATACAACGGAGATAATTATCGAAACACGGCAGCGACCGATCCGGGATATAGTCGTAGGCGTCTGGGATAATGTTTGGCGGTGAGGGGGGCTCACGGGTGAGGGGATGCCAGCAGACATCGTAGACGATGCGTTGCTTTTCTGGAGATGCCCGAAGTCATGGGTCTATGGGAGGGGATAACGTTTGGCGGTACGCGGGGCTCACGGAAGAGGGGATGCCGGCAGACATCGTAGACGATGCGTCGCTTTTCTGGGGCGAAGTTATAGATACAGGTGCATCCTTTTTCAAGACAATAGTGCGAAGTTTGTCTTAAACATGCAGACCTACATATCAAAGCCAGCGTCTATGGCACTCACTCGAAAAAAATAAGGCAATAGAAATATTAACACGTGGTGGAGAGGATGCCTGAAGCGACGATGTCCATGGGAGGGGATAACGGTTGGATGGTTCACGGGCGAGGAGACGCTGGCAGCCAGGGGACATCGTAGACGATGCATCGGTTTTCTGGAGGGAAAGTAGATATGGGTGTATCCTTTTTCCAGCGGCCGATAAAGGAGTCATCAACTGTATCTGTGAATGCGCTTCGAATATCTTACGCGGTGTCGTAAATATAAAAGCGAGCGTTAAAAGTGCCCGCGATTATTAATTGGACATCAACACTCACTTATAGCTCAGATAGCGTGTCTAGAAGGATTGAGGAATTCTGTGCGTAGTCATTTTATACACACGCGCGCAGGACATAGTGATGATGGGTTAATGTGGCGCGAGATTGACACATTATTCAAGAGTCGGATATTGAGCGGTTCCGTAATCAATCGCAGCCACATCGAGCCGAAACCGTTTCTTTATGATGCTCGCGAGCTAGTGCTTCAACATGTACAAAATATTATCTGCAAGTACAGCAGTATTAAAGTTAATACAGTGTTAAATGGTGAATTCGTGAGTGGAGACAAACATGCGAATAAAAGAGTCAACACGCGAAACTATGAACCATTTATCACAAGCGATTTGAGTGAGTGGTATGAACAGCGTGTTATGCAGCTCACTCAAACTCTACTCGACGAATTTCAAGAAGGAGATAGTGGCTGGGCTCTACGGAAAATACTTAACCTTACAATAAATGTGAATAAGTATAATCCGATGCGTGCCGGGTGCTCTATATCATTCCCGCGGCAAATAATAATCAACTTGTACACCATCACCACCAAAAAGGACATCGTTCCAATACGCCTGACTCAAAATGAGAAGTAAAAAGCATATCAATTTGCTGTACACGCAAGATACTGAGGACAACAATGTGGGGCATTTCACATGGATCAAGAACCTGTCGAGACGCGTAAACGCACAATTGAACCGAGACGGTCATAAAAAACATATCTGCGATCGGTGCGTAAATCTAACATAATTGATATATATATATATATATATATATATATATATATATATATATAATAATTTATACTACACGAATTAAACAAAAAAAAATGTATTTTTTTGCAGGTGTTTGCATCACTTCGGATCAGAGGAAAAATTGCAATGCCATGAGGTCGATTGTTGAGCGATAAACGACTGCGCGACCGGACTACCAAATGACATCAATAAGTGGCTCTAATTCACCAATTTTAGCCAGAAAGAGCGACATCCCTTCATTGTGTATGCTGATTTTGAGTGTGTGTTAGCAAAGACTGATGAGAAGAACCAAGCAAAAAATATGTATCAACACCATGAAGTGTTTAGTATCGGATATTACGTGTGTTGTTCGTATGATGAATCACTATCTTCGTGTCACTCGCGTCGCAGTGTTGATTGTGTATCGTGGTTTGTCGAAGAACTTAAAAATCTAGCACTGCGCATAAAAGAAATTTTGTGCGACAATGTCCCAATGATATATTTGACACCGAGCGAGGGGGCAAGTTTACGCAAAGCGATCCAATGTCATATATGTAGGAAACCAATCGCGCAAGACGATGTACGCGTTCGAGATTATTGCCATCTGACTGTACGCTATAGAGGCCCTGCCCATTCTAATTGCATCTTAAATTATAAACAGTCATATTTTATTCCAGTATATTTCCACAATTTATCGGGTTACGGTGCTCATTTTATCATCAAGGAAGCAGCCACAGCGTTCGAAGGAAAAATCGATGTGCTTTCAATCGCAAAAAAGAAATACATTTGCTTCACGAAGCACATCCAAATTACAATTGCGCTTCATCGATTCTTACAAATTTCTCAACACCAGTCTCAACAAATTAGCCTCATTTTTGAGGGAGGTCAAGCTCAAAATAATATGTACGCAGTTTCCAAACATATCAACAGACGATTTCAATGTGCTGACACGAGAAGGGGTCTTCCCTTATGAGTATATTGACGACGTGGCTAGATTGGGCGACACTTGCTTACCACCACGTGACGCATTTTATAGTTCCCTGATAGATGCTACAGTATCCGAGAGCGAGTACGCTCATGCTGAGAATGTCTGGGACCGGTTCTCCATTCGAACGCCGGGTGAATATAGCGATTTATATTTGAAGACAGATGTCTTGTTATTAGCAAAAAAATTTCGAAAACTTTCTGAATCCGTGCGTTGAGAGCTATAGACTAGATCCTGGGTATTCCTACGCATTGCCAGAGTATACCTGGGATGCAATGTTAAAACACTCGAACGTCAAGTTTGAATTACTAACGGACATCGATATTGTTGTATTCGTTGAGCGGGATATACACGGTGGTCTTAGTCAATGCTCAAACCGTTATGCACATGCTAATAATAAGCACATGGAGCCATTTGATCCATCGAAAGCATCATCACACTTGATGTATTTTGATGTCAACAATTTATATGGATGGGTAATGGGCCAAGCTTTGTCATATGCAGAATTTCGATGGGTCAACGACGTGTCCAAGTTTGAACCATCATCCATCGCGCTAGATTCACCTACAGGCTACATACATCCTTGAGTTCAACTTGGAATATCCACAATCTCTACACGATGCGCACAAAGATTTACCATTTTGCCCAACACACGAAAAACCCCTGGGTAAGCAGCAAGAGAAGCTGCTAGCAACCGTCTATGACAAAAAGCGCTACATCATACACTATCGAAATTTACAACAGTGTTTACGCCATGGACTTTGCCTCACCAAAATCCATAGAGTATTACAGTTCACACAATCCCCATAGCTACGTTCATATATTGATTCAAATACTCAGTTTCGAACGCTAGCCAAAAACGATTTCGAAAAGAATTTATTCAAATTGATGAATAATGCGGTATTTGGCAAAACGATGGAGAATGTGTGTAATCATGTAGATGTAAAGCTTTTGACGAAATGAGAGGGAAGGTATGGTGCAGAGGCAATCATTGCAAAGACAAACTTCCACAGTCGAAGCGTTTTTTTTCCCGAAAACCTCGTTGCTGTAGAATTGCGCAATCTCGAGGTGAAATTCATCAAGCCGATATATGTGGATATGTGCATACTTGGCATATCCAAAATGTACTTGTATGGATTTTATCACGAGTATATGACACATCTGCATCGGGATAAATGTAAAGTCATGTATACCGATACAGATAGCCTCATATATGTCATTGAGAGAGAAGATGTATATGCGGACATGAAGCGCGACATTAAAAAATTTGATACGATTGACTATTCAGCGGACAATAGGTATGGTATGCCGCTTGTCAACAAGAAGGTACTCGGTCTCATGAAAGACGAATGCAATGGTGCAATTATGACCGAGTTTATCGGACTTCGATCGAAAATGTATGCGACACGTGTCTAGGGTAAGAAGGGAACTAAAAAAGTTAAAGGTGTCAAGAGCAGTGTTGTGGCTAGGACGATAACGTTTGACGATTATGCTCGATCCTTGAAGGAAGAAATTGAAATGGTGCGTAGTCAAACGTGTATCCGATCGAAGCTGCACAAGATCTACACTATTCACGAGATGAAAATCGCTTTACGTCCTCATGATGATAAGCGGTAAATCATACCTGGGACCTCTGAAACCCTACCATGGGGGCATTACAGCACACCGTTGTAAAAAATTATGTTCATTTTTGTAAATATTAAGCTGATGTTGAAGTTGTAAAAAATTATGTACATTTTTGTAAATATTAACTCGATGTAAAACTTGTTAAAATTATGGACTTTTTTTTGTAAATGTTTGATATTTTAAAAACGGATTTTTATCTATAATTAAAGAAAACGGCTTTTGTAATCCATGTGTACCCATTATTTTCCTCAACTTCTTCGAATGTCTCACGAATGACTTGGGAACGTCTTCGAACGTCTCACGAATGACTTCCGAACGTCTTCGAACGTCTTTGAACGTCTCCTGAATGTCTCTCGAACTCCTCGCAATCGTCTTCTGACGTTTCACGAACTTCACTCGAACGTCTCATGAACATCTTTGAACGTCTCACGAACTCGTTGCGATCGTCTTCGAACGTCTCACGAATAGCTTTGAATGTCTCACAAACGTCTTAAGAACATCTCACAAACATCTTCGAACATCTATTCAACGTCTCGCGAACGTTTTCAAACGTCTTCGAACGTTTTGGAACGTCTCTTGAACGTATTCGAACGACTCTCGAACGTCTCTCGAACTTCTCACAAACGCCTCACGGACGTCTTCGAACGTCTCGCGAACGTCTTTTGAATGCCTTCAAACGTCGCTTGAAAGTTATCGAACATCTCTTGAATGTCTTTCGAACGCCTTTGAATGTCTCCTGAAAGTCCTTCGAACTCTTCACAATTGTCATCGAACGTCTTACGACCATCTCTCGAACGTTTCTTGAACTTTTCACGAACATCTTACAAACGTCTTCAAACGTCTCACGAACGTCTTAGAATATCTACTCATCGTCTTCGAACGTCTCGCAAATGTCTTCGAACGCCTCGCAAACGTTTTCAAACATCTTCGAACATTTTGGAACGTCTCTTGAACGTCTTCGAATGACTCTTGAACGTTTCTCGAACGCCTCACGGTCGTCCTTGAACATCTCGCGAACGTCTTTTGAATGCCTTGAAACGTTGCTTGAACGTTATCGAACATCTCTTCAATGTCTTTAGAACGCCTTTGAACGTCTCCTGAACGTCCTGCGAACTCTTCACAATTGTCATCGAACGTCTCACGACCATCTTTCGAACGACTCTTGAACGTCTCTCGAACTTCTGACGAATCCCTTACGGACGTCCTCGAACATCGAGCGAACGTCTCTTGAATGCCTTCAAACGTTGCTTGAACGTTATCGAACATCTCTTGAATGTCTTTCGAACGCCTTTGAACGTCTGCTGAACGCCCTTCGAACTCTTCAAAATTGTCATCGAACGTCTCTTGAACGTCTTACGAATATCTTTGAACGTCTTACGAACATCTTACGAACGCCTTCAAACGTCTCACAAACGTCTTAGAATATCTACTCAACGTCGTCAAACGTCTCGCAAACGTCTTCGAACGCCTCGTGAACGTTTCCAAACATCTTCGAACGTTTTGAAACGTCTCTTGAATGTTTTTGAACAACACTTGAACGTCTCTCTAACTTCTCACGAACGCCTCACGGACGTCTTCGAACGCCTCGCACATGTCTCTCGAATGTCTTCGAACTTCTTTGAAGATTCAACATCTTCGAACGTCTCGCGAGAACGTCTCACGAACATCTCACAAATATCTTTGAACGTCTCACGGACGTGCTACAAACGGCTCACGAACATCTTTGAAAGTATTACGAACGTCTTTAAACGTCTTACGAACATTTTTGAATGATTTACTAACGCATTTGAAGACGTTGAATAGATGTTCGAAGACGAACATTTTTGAATGTTTTACGAACGCGTTTGAAGACGTTGAATAGATGTTCGAAGACGTTCGTGAAACGTTCAAAAATGTTCGTGAGACGTTTAAAGACGCTCGTAATACTTTCAAAGATGTTCGTGAGACGTTTTCGCGAGACGTTCGAAGATGTTGAATCTTCAAAGAAGTTCGAAGACATTCGAGAGACATGTGCGAGGCGTTCGAAGACGTCCGTGAGGCGTTCGTGAGAAGTTAGAGAGACGTTCAAGTGTTGTTCAAAAACATTCAAGAGACGTTTCAAAACGTTCGAAGATGTTTGAAAATGTTCACGAGGCGTTCGAAGACATTTGCGAGACGTTTGAAGACGTTGAGTAGATATTCTAAGACGTTTGTGAGACGTTTGACGGCGTTCGTAAGATGTTCGTAAGACGTTCAAAGATATTCGTAAGACGTTCAAGAGACGTTCGATGACAATTTTGAAGAGTTCGAAGGGCGTTCAGCAGACGTTCAAAGGCGTTCGAAAGACATTCAAGAGATGTTCGATAACGTTCAAGCAACGTTTGAAGGCATTCAAGAGACGTTCGCTCCATGTTCGAGGACGTCCGTAAGGGGTTCAAGAGTCGTTCGAAAGATGGTCGTGAGACGTTCGATGACAATTGTGAAGAGTTCGAAGGACGTTCAGGAGACGTTCAAAGGCGTTCGAAAGACATTGAAGAGATGTTCGATAACGTTCAAGCAACGTTTCAAGGCATTCAAAAGCCGTTCGCGAGATGTTCAAGGACGACCGTGAGGCGTTCGAGAGACGTTCAAGAGTCATTCGAAGACGTTCAAGAGACGTTCCAAAATGTTCGAAGAGGTTTGAAAACGTTCGCGAGGCGTTCGAAGACATTTGCGAGACTTTCAAAGACGTTGAGTAGATATTCTAAGACGTTCGTGAGACGTTTGAAGACGTTTGTAAAATGTTCGTGAAACGTTCAAGAAACGTTCGAGAGATGGTCGTAAGACGTTCGATGACAATTGTGAAGAGTTCGAAGGACTTTCAGGAGACGTTCAAAGGCGTTCGAAAGACATTCAAGAGATGTTCGATAACTTTCAAGCGACGTTTGAAGGCATTCAAGAGACGTTCGCGAGACGTTCGAAGACGTCCGTGAGGCGTTTGTGAGAAGTTCGAGAGACGTTCGAGAGTCGTTCGAAGACGTTCAAGACACGTTCCAAAACGTTCGAAGACATTTGAAAACGTTCGCGATACGTTGAATAGATGTTCGAAGATGTTTGTGAGATGTTCTTAAGACGTTCGTGAAACATTCAAAGCTATTCGTGAGACGTTCGAAGACGATTGCAACGAGTTCGTGAGACGTTCAAAGATGTTCATGAGACGTTCGAGTGAAGTTCGTGAAACGTCAGAAGACTATTGTGAGGAGTTCGAGAGACATTCAGGAGACGTTCAAAGACGTTCGAAGACGTTCGGAAGTCATTCGTGAGACGTTCCAAGACGTTCCCAAGTCATTCGTGAGACATTCGTAAAACGTTCAAATACAATCAAGGGACTATTGAAGACGTTCAAGAGACGTTTGCGAGGCGCTCGAAAACATTTAATACATGTGCAAGAGAAGTTCGAAGACGTTCAAAGTCATTCGGGAGACCTTCGAAGACGTCCATGAGGTCTTCGAGATTCATTCGAAGAAGTTGAGGAAAATAATGGGTACACATGGATTACAAAAGCCGTTTTCTTTAATTATAGATAAAAATCCGTTTTTAAAATATCAGACATTTACAAAAAAAAGTCCATAATTTTAACAAGTTTTACATCGAGTTAATATTTACAAAAATGTACATAATTTTTTACAACTTCAACATCAACTTAATATTTGAAAAAATGAACATAATTTTTTACAACGGTGTGCTGTAATGCCCCCATAGTAGGGTTTCAGAGGTCCCAGGTATGATTTACCGCTTATCATCATGAGGACGTAAAGCGATTTTCATCTCGTGAATAGTGTAGACCTTGTGCAGCTTCGATCGGATACACGTTTGACTACGCACCATTTCAATTTCTTCCTTCAAGCATCGAGCATAATCGTCAAACGTTATCGTCCTAGCCACAACACTGCTCTTGACACCTTTAATTTTTTTAGTCCCCTTCTTACCCTAGACACGTGTCGCATACATTTTCGATCGAAGTCCGATAAACTCGGTCATAATTGCACCATTGCATTCGTCTTTCATGAGACCGAGTACCTTCTTGTTGACAGCGGCATACCATACCTATTGTCCGCTGAATAGTCACTCGTATCAAATTTTTTAAGGCCGGATCCTGAATTAGAAGGTCCAAAAAATCATTTTTTTTTATTGTTTAAATCTATTCCTGATGTATCTAAGAATGTCTAGACAAAGTTTTATAGCGCAATTCGAAATATTTCCAAACATACAGCACTGAACGTAGTGGAGTGTCGAGCAGGTATACGGGCGCTCGGGCAGTTAGGGCGCCCGTTTTCTCGAGTTTTCGTTTTTACGATTTTTCTAATTTGGCGTATCTGATTACAAAAAAACTAGAAGTCCAATCGAAACAAACCAAAGCTTGTTCGCTTCAGTATCGTTTTCTTTTCTATTTGAACTAAAAACATTGTCGAAAAAAAAATTTCTAACAATTTTTTTAGCAAGTTGAAATAATTTTTTTTTTCACAAAAAGCGCATTTTCTACTTCAAACCCGAAAAAACATTCAAATTTCGAAATTTTTTCCGTTTTTTTTAGTTCATATAGAAGAAAAATATGTCACAATTAAAATGGTTTTTGTTTTTTTCGTTTCAGATGAAAATTACGAGCTCCATTTGTCACGCCGCATGGAAACAGCAGTGGCACGAATGTGCATAAAAATCGGTTGCCTGTTGATATTTTTCTTTAAAAAAAATTGTTTTCTTATGTTCAGACATGTAATAAAATAATCTGAAAATTTCGCTAAACTTGCTTTTTTTTTTACCCGAAAAAAATTCCTCAAAATATCGATTTTTCGAACCGGCTAATTCAGGATCCCGCCTTAATGTCGCGCTTCATGTCCGCATATACATCTCCTCTCTCAATGACATATATGAGGCTATCTGTATCGGTATACATGACTTTACATTTATCCCGATGCAGATGTGTCATATACTCGTGATAAAATCCATACAAGTACATTTTGGATATGTCAAGTATGCACATACCCACATATATCGGCTTGATGAATTTCACCTCGAGATTGCGCAATTCTACAGCAACGAGGTTTTCGGGAAAAAACGCTTCGACTGTGGAAGTTTGTCTTCGCAATGATTGCCTCTGCACCATACCTTCCCACTCATTTTGTCAAAAGCTTTACATCTACATGATTGCGCACATTCTCCATCGTTTTGCCAAATACCGCATTATTCATCAATTTGAATAAATTCTTTTCGAAATCGTTTTTGGCTAGCGTTCGAAACTGAGTATTTGAATCAATATATGAACGTATCTATGGGGATTGTGTGAACTGTAATACTCTATGGATTTTGGTGAGGCAAAGTCCATGGCGAAAACACTGTTGTAAATTTCGATAGTGTATGATGTAGCGCTTTTTGTCATAGACGGTTGCTAGCAGCTTCTCTTGCTGCTTACCCAGGGGTTTTTGGTGTGTTGGGCAAAATGGTAAATCTTTGTGCGCATCGTGTAGAGATTGTGGATATTCCAAGTTGACCTCAAGGATGTATGTAGCCTGTAGTCGAATCTAGCGCGATGGATGATGGTTCAAACTTGGACACGTCGTTGACCCATCGAAATTCTGCATATGACAAAGCTTGGCCCATTACCCATCCATATAAATTGTTGACATCAAAATACATCAAGTGTGATGATGCTTTCGATGGATCAAATGGCTCCATGTGCTTATTATTCGCATGTGCATAACGGTTTGAGCATTGACTAAGACCACCGTGTATATCCCGCTCAACGAATACAACAATATCGATGTCCGTTAGTAATTCAAACTTGACGTTCGAGTGTTTTAACATTGCATCCCAGGTATACTCTGGCAATGCGTAGGAATACCCAGGATCTAGTCTATAGCTCTCAACGCACGGATTCAGAAAGTTTTCGAAATTTTTTTGCTAATAACAAGACATCTGTCTTCAAATATAAATCGCTATATTCACCCGGCGTTCGAATGGAGAACCGGTCCCAGACATTCTCAGCATGAGCGTACTCGCTCTCGGATACTGTAGCATCTATCAGGGAACTATAAAATGCGTCACGTGGTAGTAAGCAAGTGTCGCCCAATCTAGCCACGTCGTCAATATACTCATAAGGGAAGACGCCTTTTCGTGTCAGCACATTGAAATCGTCTGTTGATATGTTTGGAAACTGCGTACATATTATTTTGAGCTTGACCTCCCTCAAAAATGAGGCTAATTTGTTGAGACTGGTGTTGAGAAATTTGTAAGAATCGATGAAGCGCGATTGAAAAGCATAAATGGATATGCTTTTTACTTCTTATTTTGAGTCAGGCGTATTGGAACGATGTCCTTTTTGGTGGTGGTGGTGTACAAGTTAATCATTATTTGCCGCGGGAATGATATAGAGCACCCGGCACGCATCGGATTATACTTATTCACATTTATTGTAAGGTTAAGTATTTTTCGTAGAGCCCAGCCACTATCTCCTTCTTGAAATTCGTCGAGTAGAGTTTGAGTGAGCTGCATAACACGCTGTTCATACCACTCACTCAAATCGCTTGTGATAAATAGTACATAGTTTCGCGTGTTGACTCTTTTATTCGCATGTTTGTCTCCACTCACGAATTCACCATTTAACACTGTATTAACTTTAATACTGCTGTACTTGCAGATAATATTTTGTACATGTTGAAGCACTAGCTCGCGAGCATCATAAAGAAACGGTTTCGGCTCGATGTGGCTGCGATTGATTACAGAACCGCTCAATATCCGACTCTTGAATGATGTGTCAATCTCGCGTCAGATTAACCCATCATCACTATGTCCTGCGCGCGTGTGTATAAAATGACTACGCACAGAATTCCTCATTCCTTCCAGACACGCTATTTGAGCTATAAGTGAGTGTTGATGTCCAATTAATAATCGCGGGCGCTTTCAACGCTCCGTTTTATATTTACGACACCGCGTAAGATATTCGACGCGCATTCACAGATACAGTTGATGACTCCTTTATCGGCCGCTGGAAAAAGGATACACCTATATCTACTTTCCCTCCAGAAAACCGATGCATCGCCTACGATGTCCCCTGGCTGCCAGCGTCCCCTCGCCCGTGAACCATCCAACCATTATCCCCTCCCATGGACCTCGTCGCTTCGGGCATCCACTCCACCACGTGTTAATATTTCTATTGCCGTATTTTTTTCGAGTGAGTGCCATAGACGCTGGCTTTGATTTGTAGATCTGCGTGTTTAAGACAAACTTCGCACTATTGTCTTGAAAAAGGATGCACCTCTATCTATAACTTCGCCGCAGAAAAGCGACGCATCGCCTACGATGTCTGCTGGCATCCCCTCACCCGTGAGCCCCCCTCACCGCCAAACGTTATCCCAGACGCCTACGACTATATCCCGGATCGGTCGCTGCCGTGTTTCGATAATTATCTCCGTTGTATTGTCACAGGCTAATTGTACAAGTGTCAGCTATGAAAAAAATCACACGACACAATCTCGTGAAATTCGCTGAACAACACGATTCGCTCTCGACCTTGCCCAAGTGCTTGAATGACTACCCCATTCTTCTGGTATCGCACTCCTCCGAGGATGAAGCTCTCGACACCGCTCACACGCGCCTTGTACGCCCACATACGCATCGTTCCCTTGGGTAACATTGCCCACTCCGGTGGCGCAAACAAACCGAAACCCACGGGTATGTACACCGGCGCAACCAGGTTACCTCGCTCATCCACCTCGTTGAGCTCGACGGCCACAACGATACCGGCCATCGGAATTCGTCCAATCGTCTTTTGAGCAGTCAGTGGGATACCCCCGCGTTACTCCGTTCCCGTGTAGCGAGCTCGCGAGTTGTAGGCTGATCGTAGCGAATCTTCAGTTGCGCCCAATGTTGATTCGCAAGTTGACACCGGTTGCGAGACAGTTGTTCTACGACTGATCCCCGATTTCTCTGGTGAAAGTTCTCCGTTTGTGCACGAATATGTTGAAGGATGTTTTTACTCGGGGAATTCTTTTAACGTTCACAGCTTGAGTTCGAAAATGCTTGTGCCTATCTTAATAACTACATCATCGAGGAAACGTAGAAACACTCTGAAGGAGCGAAAACAGACCAATCGTAAACCGCTTTCTAATAGCTGCATACTTAAGCGCTTAACAAGCACTCCCCCTATAGGTACATAATCTCTAAACATATGGAAAATGCATCGCTATACACGCATCTAACTTTCTCTCTCTCCTAAGGGCCCACGTTTTCACAATAATGCCCCCCCTCCACAGAACTCCAGCTTTCTATCTTTACACAATACTATACATAATCTACATATTATAACCACACCCCTATACAATAGTCTATTTCCTTAAAACTACAGAAACCCCGTGGAGAATGACGAAAAACACAACTCGCTCGAAACCTACACTTCCACATAATCCGTACATCTCATTATCTTATACACCTCTACGAATAACCCATATACCTATATCGCGACACCACCCCCACATCTCTACGATTCTCCAAAACGGATCCCCCAACCTCCACCACACACACACACTCCCACCACAAATTCTCCACACGGGCATCGCGATGCACCCGCGACCGACCCCCCACCACAAATTAACCATAACGGCCCGGCTCTGCAGCCGAGAGCGACCCCCCACCACCACCACCACCACGTCTGCCAGACAACACATGTGACGTCACGTCTGTCTGACTAGCTATAAAGGCCCTTTAGTACTAGTGATAGAGATTTGTTTATCTTTAATTAATTCCTGGGACTTTATATGGCGTGATATTGTTTAAATTATTGTTTCTTAGAAGCCTACGTGCGACACGTGACTTGCATCATAGCAGCGCGTCGAAGAGAGAGACGCGTCGAGTGTGAGAGAGATGGATACATGCGCTGGGAAAGTTCGGGAAAAATATCTGGATAGCGTCTGCTAGCGTATCCCCAAAAATGGTAAAGCGTACAAAAGAGGCTTATGTAGTAAAAGAGCGATTGCTCGCTTCAAGAGGCAATAAAACAATTCAAGGGTTTTTCTGGAAAATGTCTCGAAAGGAAATGCTCGCTCGAATCGAGGGGCAATAAAGTAATTTGGTAAAAAGTCACGTAGCATCCATTAGCCAGAGGGCCTGTGAGTAAGAGAGAGAGAAGGTTAGGCCAAGTGAGAGTAAGAGAGGGATAGACTCTATGTAGAGAAAAGTCACGGGGTCGCGACTATATCACGGGCCCGCGGATTACGGAATTTCGCGGTTTGGAGTGAGAGTTCCACGGATAGCTGAAATAAGAATTTGGGGTTTGATAGTTACGATTTGCGGATCGCGAATTGTATCGTGGATCCGCGGAAACAAGTTTCGCGGTAGCAAAAAAAGGATTTTATGACGCGGGTTACATAAGTACGAAGGAGGTACGCTGGGAACCCGGAGAGAGAAGGATGGAAGATAAAGAAGATGGCGTAGAACATAACGGAGCGTTCGGTTGAGCGCGCGAAGTATCAGGAGAGCAGGAGATATAAGTTGGTCTCTACGCGGAGCGCTAGAGAGAGACGGAGAGTGCGCGAGCTCGGCGCGCTAGCTAGGGAAGGTAGGGGTGGTAGAGCGCGTTCAGCGGAAGTAGATACATAGTGGGGAAGATAAATGTGGTTTTCATCGACTCGTCATTACTGCCTCACTGCATCTTCCTACTGCAACCGCATGAGCATATTTCACTGGTGAAAATTCTTGGTTTTTCACTCGGACCTCGCCATCTTCACTCGCTCGTTACCTCGGATCACCGTGACGCACATTTTCGCACGTATTCGGCTTTCTTCGCACCATCTCGGCCCTCCCTCGCCGATGCAGCTGGGCACCCATCGTTCGTAATTTGGCTGACTGAGAGTTACAACACACTATACGTCGCTCGTTCTCACCTGTGCTGGCTACTTCTGAGCCCCACTCGCCATCGATCTCACCGATCTACGATCTCGACTGTGTACGCGCGCCATCTTACCGCTGCTTCGCGTGGATCGATTACCGTACACTGGCATAATTATTCGTTATCTCACCACTAAACCGTCGGTAACGTAACAGCGCTCTATGCCTACCAGTTATTTCAAGTGCCGTAAATTCATCGTACGTGATACAGTGACGTGTCAGAGCTGTCTTCGCTCGTATCACCCGGGTTGTGCGCGCGACTCATTGAAGTATCTCACCACACGTTCTTTCTGCAAAGCTCAAATTAACAATATGTTTTATGCTTCGTCTTTATCTTCTGAAACGACCTCTTCTAATACTGAGCCGCCTGCCTCTCTGGAGACAGTTATTGGCATGCTCTCATCATTCATCCTTGAACAGAGAGAAGCTGTCGGGAAAATCAACAACACATTATCATCATTTCCCAAGCTTATTGAAACGGTCACCGATCACTCTGAGCAAATCCAACAACTTAAGCTCGCCAATGTAAAACTTAGTCGTGAGATCTCCGTGCTATCTACTAAGCTTTCTGCTCAGTCGACATCCTCGAGCGAGATTACTTTATCCGGACTTGCACATGGTGTGCTCAATGGCCCAAAGCTTCTTACCATTAAGGTCCTTACTGCGCTCGGGCTATCTGACTTACATACCCATGTTCTATCTGCACGCGTTCTGCAACGTAGAGCTATTTCGGAAAACAATGTCTTGCCATCTACCGCTCCCCCCTCATCCTCTTCGTCTCCTTCATCTTTTTCCTTGGTCGTCTCCTTGTCTACCCGACAAGTACGTGACGTTATCATTCGTGCTAAGCGCTCCAAGGGTAATCTCACCGCGCTTGAGGTTTTTGATGGAAATGCTCGGGGTTCGATATTTATCAATGAGCTTCTACCCGCCGCGCAATACCAACTCCTTCGCGCGACAAAAGAGCGTGCCCGAGTCTCCCATTACAAATTTGTTTGGGTTAAAGATGATCCTATTTGTGTCCGTAAGGCGGAGAAGGAACCAGTTATTATCATTAATTCGCTCGAAGATCGTCTGACTCGCACCGACGAGTCCCCTGATCTCCGGGTCACAGCCGGCATCGTCACCTATCTCTCTCTCTCTATCCTCTACTCATCTCATGGTTGCCCATTTCAACGCAAACTCACTCCCAGCGCACATGGATCAATTGAAAATCTTCCTAAGTGAAAATCCTTTCCACGTTATCTCAGTTTCTGAAACCTGGTTAAACTCTTACATTCCTGATGAACTTGTAGCCGTTCAGGACTATTTTCTAATTAGAAATGACCGCGAATACCGTATGCGCGGTGGGGTGGCATGTTACGTTCACATCACGCTTGTAGCGCGAATCCTCGATTCATCCCCCTCTGCCTTCTCAAATTCACCAGAGTTCCTACTCCTTGAACTTTCAACCTCAACTGGTCAAACTATTCTATTTTCGACAATATATCGTCGGCCGAAAGACCTAATATTCGCAGACTTTTTGGCAAGCTACATCAGATTCAGTCACGCGTATAAAAATATTATTATAACAGGCGATCTTAATTGCAACCTCCTGTCTCATAATTATGAAGCGTCTACTCTTAGAGAAATCATTCATTCGCAGTCACTTTTTCTGGTCCCTTCTGCTGCTACTTTTCATACCTCCCACTGTGATTCCTGGCTTGATGTAATTCTACTCGACTCTGAGGATAAACTCTTGTCCTTCCATAAATCCTCTGCTCCATTCATTGCTGGTCATGACATCCTTTCATGCACATATAATTTAAATGTCCCTCACTTCTCGCCTCTATTCGTTGCAAGGCGTTATCTCAAGGATTTCGACGAGCGCGATTTTAGTAATAAGGTTAATCTGGCACTACGTCAACTTTCCATTCCAGATGCTGCGCTTGCCTCATCTCGTAGCATTGATGAAGCTGCCTCTGCTTTTTCATCCACTATCGCGGCTATATTCGAGTTCTGTGCTCCCTTGCGCAAATTTCGTGCTGGTCGCTATCCTTCGCCTTGGCTCTCTGCTGAGCTGCGATCTCTTATGAGTGAATGTAACACCCTCTACAAACGTGCCAAACGCTCGAAAAATCCAGCCTTGTACGTTGCTTATCGTGCACTCAGGGACCGCGTGACGATTCAGCTGCGGCAGGCTAGGCAACTATTCCTTTCAAATAAACTTGAGTCTATCACCGATCCATCACGGTTATGGCGTGAACTTGCTTCTCTTGGTCTTGCCAAGCCCAGTTATTCCTCGCCTCTCAATTTCTTCAAACCAAATGTATCAAATGCTCACTTTGCTTCAATTCTGGAGCCTCCGTCCCACTTTCACCTACATCCTTTCGTAACGCCGTATCCACCATGCATACACCGCAGCTCGCATTTTCTTTTTCGCTTTCTACTATTACTACGGTTGATGTTCTCAAATTTCTTTCCCTCAATACGTCTACCTCTCTCCGTGTTGGCCCTGACGGCATCACTCCTTTCGCAGTCTCCAAGGCTAAGTCCCCAATCTCTTCATTCTTATCATCTATTTTTAATCTTTCAATCATGCACTCTCATTTTCCTTCCATCTGGAAGCGCGCATTTATTCGTCCACTGTCTAAAACGAAAACTCCTATCTCACCATCGGACACTCGACCTATTGCTATTCTCTCCGATTCCTCCAAAGTTTTCGAACGAATCATCCATTCTCAAATTACTTCCTTTCTGTCCGATCACAATATCCTCAATCATCGCCAATCTGGATTCCTCACAATACCCAAACTGCTCTACTTCGTGTCTCGGACGATATCCGGGGGGGGCATCGACCAAAGGATGCTTACTATTTTTATTTTATTTGATTTCAGCAAGACATTTGACACTGTACCTCATCTTCGTCTTCGTCAAAAACTTAGATCCATCGGCTTTTCATCTGATACAGTTGCCTGGTTTTTTTCGTATCTATCGGGTCGATCACATGCAGTATTAGATGGCCAAGGGCACTCCTCTGAGTGGCTATCCTCTACCAGGGGTGTCCCCCAGGGATCTGTCCTTGGTCCGCTTCTTTTTTCAATTTTTATTAACGACATTGGCCGAGATCTCCGTTATAGTAGCCTCATGATTTACGCTGACGATACCCAAATTTATTTGCACTGTCATCCCTCAGATCTTAACAACGCTATTTCCAAGATAACTCACGATGCGAACATTATTGCGGAATTTGCTGCTTCAAATGGCCTATCTCTCAATACCTCCAAGACAAAAGCCCTAATTTTTGGCAGCTCAGCTTATATTCGGAAACTCAATCTATCTTCTTATCCGCAAATTGTCATAGGTTCTTCCATTGTGCCCTTTGTCGACGCTGCTCGCAACCTTGGCGTCCATTTCTCGTCCGACCTATCCTGGCACTCCCACATCTCTTCTATATCCCAAAAAATCAACTTCACTCTGTACCGTTTAAAACACCACAAAAACTCACTTTCCATTCTGCTACGTACTAAGCTTATCTCCACCTTAATTTTCCCACTCCTTGATTATTGTTGCCTTGTTTATCATGACTTGTCTTCGGATCTTAACACCAAACTTCAAAGTTTAGTTAACAGTTGCATTCGCTTTATATTTAATCTCAGGCGAGATGAGTCTGTGAATTGCCATCGTCGTCGGTTGAAATGGCTTTCCGTATCAAATAGGCGCCTTTATTTCCTAGGAACCCTTACGTTTCGCATTCTCTTTATGAAGGTACCATCCTATCTTCGAGAACTTCTCCCTCCAGTGGATAACTCCTTGCGCAGCTCCTCTAGAATTTCAGCGCCCTCTTTTGCGATTCCGCTGCACAGAACGGCTTCCTTTCGTAAATCCTTCGGCCTCTCTGCAGCCTATTTTTGGGATTCACTTCCCTCTTCCATCAAGACTGCGGCGTCATTAGAATCTTTTAAAATCTTACTCCACTCCCATTTACTACAATCTCAGTTATCCTGATCTGAAATTCTTCCTTGTCGACTCCTCCTGCCTCAGCTCTTTCGGGCTTAGCGTTTCTGCGCCCATGATCAAATGATTAATTGATGCGATC
>OZ010715.1:7347793-7372587 GCA_963932345.1 Ophion ventricosus | reverse complement strand
AAAATTACGAGACACAAGACCGCACCCATGGTAATTACGGACACGCCTGAAAGAGCGTTTGAAAAATGTGCAGTCCACATAGTAGGACCTCTACCTGAGACCGAAGTAGGACATAAATATATCATGACTTTTCAAGATTCGTTAACGAAATATAGCGCAGTCATCCCACTAAAAAATCAAGAGGCTAGAGAAATAACCAACGGATTTGCTATACAAATTATTTTCGAATGTGGAATTCCAAGAATAGTGTTATCATTACTATATCCGACCAAGGAACGAATTTTTTAAGTGAACTTTTCAAGGAAATGTGCACTTTATTTCAAATAAAAAAGATTCAAACAAGCGCGTACCATCCTCAATCAAATGGAGCCCTAGAGCGATCTCCCAGGACTCTAACAGAATATCTAAAAAAATTAATTCAAGAGGATCAAAGGGATTAGGATGAGTGGTTGCCGTACGTAATGTTCACGTACAATACGACCTCTCATACAGCGACAGGTTATACGCCGCATGAATTAATTTATGGGAAGGTAGCCGAATTACCGACCGCCTTAAAGGAAGCCCCAAGAAAAATATATACATACTACGATTACGTCGGGGAATTGCGCGAACGACTCCGAGCCACATGGCAAGTGGCCAGAGAACGACTCACATAAGGAAAAATCACAGCAAAAGAAGAACGTGACAGGACGGTCGGCAATGTAGAATACCGGCCCGGCGACAAGGCACTCCTTCACGATACAACGATACGCAGAGGGAGATCGGCGAAACTAACTCCCAAGTGAACGGGGCCGTACATCATAAAAAAAACCGAGATTCGGAAGTCAACTACTCTATCGGCCGTGGACGCAAGGTAGTCCGGGTACATCTAGATCGGATTAAGCCCTAGGTTACCCACTGACCGACAGAGTAGGGGGCGACTCGCCTGGCCCGCTGAGGCCCTCCCCGTCTCACGCCGTCGCCATAGCCACCGACGTGAGCGGTCATCCTTATGCGACGATTCGCGTACTGGTGGCACGACGCCAACCAGCAAAAAAAAGAATAAGTGCAAAAAATAAAGTCTATGAAAATATAAAAGGCGAACGATAAAGGAAATAAAATTAAAAAATTATATAAAAAAAACAAAAGAAAAAACAGCAAGAAATAAAAAAAGTTTAATAATAATAATAATTGATGATGAATAATTTAAAAAAATATATATAAGATAAATAGAACAGAATAAAAATTATATATTAAAACAAGGAATATATATAAAATTGAATGAATAATTGAAATAAAAATAAAGAAAAAAATTAATAATTTATTTAATAAAAATGTGAAAAAAGGAGAATATATATAAATAGATCTTATTATAAATAAACAAAAGGAAGGAAAAGGAAAATGGAAAAAGGAGAAATAAAAGGAAGACAAATTTAAATAAAAAATTAAAAAAAAAAATTTCAATATATTGTTACAAGTTTTTCAATTAACCGAGGGACGTCGCGTAGGCGTCTCAGATCGGGTCACTAACCGGGGCTCCGTCGCTCGGCTCAAAGCCGAATAATCGCCGGAGGGACAGTATGTCCTCTGGAACTCCCTCGGGGTCCCACTCCCAACACTCCTGGGAAAAGGTGTCGCCCGCCCACAATCGTGAAAGGGCCTCCCGGGCGCGGCGACGTAGGGCCCTCCCGCCCCGGGCGTGGGCAACAAACTGTCGCCGCCATAAGCCCTTCCATCGTGACATCCCGTGTTCCACGCGCCTCATAGACTGAAAAAGAAAAACAGGAAAGAATTAAAAATATACAAAACAAATATATATATATTGTGACGTCCCTGGAGATTCATTGCCACCTAAAGGGAGAGGGAAAGGAGAAATAGAAGAAAAAATCCGTGCCGATATATATTATTGTTTATTACAATGTTATTTTGAAATCCAATGGTACAATAGAAAAGAAGCGTGGAAGGAAAAAAAACTATACAAACACAAATAAAAAACCCAAAGAAAATAAAAAAAGGGGGGAAGAAGTGCGAAAGAAGACTGATAACGCAAGAATGAATCTCGGGAAAGTCATTTTTTCTCGAAAAACATTCGTGTCGCAAACACCGTGCGAACGGTGAAACCTTTGGCGTTCGCCGAGCTTCGAACGGTATGAGCAGCGGGAGATCTCGATCTCGAGTGGCGTGGCACGGTGGAGGCCGACGACTGTGCCGCGCGCCTGCGCAGAGTCAGGTGTCGCGCGGAGGTCCGGGCGCGATGGGGGCCCCGAGCGGGAGACGGGGTATCCACGCTGGTCCCCTTCAGGACGACGGGAGATAGCGGAGTTCCTGGACGAAATAGCTGTCGCTCCCGGCTCCGATGATCTTCTCCTCTGCTATCGGCTCTATTCTCCCCGAATGCTGCTGGATCCAACGGTGGATGCTCGACGGCCGGGCTTAGGCTATTTTTACAAGCATAACGGGTCTCGAGGGGTCTCACATTTGCTAAAGGATATTCGACCGCGGGAGACGGGATGGGGGGGGGGGGGGGGGGGTGCGCGAAAAACGAGATTGGTAAGACGTAAAGAAGAGGACAGAGGAGGGGAAGAATGAAAAAAGGGGATAGGTCAGCGTTTCGAACGAGAAACGATATAACTGTGACGCCAAGTCACAATATATATATAACGTTTCAACACGAAGTAAAGTAAAAAAAAAAAATAGAAATAAACACACCAAGACCAAATCTACGCCTTCCGTCTCGAAGACGACTTCGTCACACCGAGTGTAGAACGACATCCTGAAAAAAGAAAAAGGACACACAACAGACTAATTACTTACTTAATTTTTTTTGTGAAGTGCACGTAAGGAAAGTTGAACGATTAATGATGCTCCTCTGGAATAATGGAGCTCTAGAAATGAGCGAAATATTCCCGCTCCTCACTAATTTGTCACAAAAACTTGGAGCGGAGGAAATAGAAACACCTTCAAGGGTACCCAGGGTGCTGAAACAGCATCCGACCGGATAGACGTTTGCTAAAAATCGCCATCGTGATCACGAAGACGCGAGTATTTCACGCGTATAAAAAATATTATAGGAGAAAAGAAAAAATATATGTATACAAATGCCTATAGCGAAACAGCGAAAATATTAATTACACGCTTAGTGAAGAATAAGGGATAAAACCCATAATCCTCTTTGCAGGTTTCTATTCGCCCTTCCTGGGGTTGCTCAAAGCAACAGCAATGAAAAAAATTAATCACGTGGAAAAATTTTCCACGGCACCAGGAATTTATTACGAGGAAATTGGAACGCTATTCGTCACAAAAGAAGTATGGAAGTTGGCCATACGTCAGTTCCACAAAATATATATGTATCCATTGTTCCCTTATAACGCAAGTATATAAGCTTGTCTTTCTCTTATTCACAGGTACCCGCTTATATTTTTCCCTACATAACGTTCTCTCCATCATACTTACAGGTACCCCTGTATACCCGCCTTTACCTAACATCTCTCTCTCTCTCTCTCTCTCTCTCTCTCTCTCTCTCTCTCTCTCTCTCTCTCTCTCTCTCTCTCTCCTGCCCACAGGTATCCATATATTCCTCTTACTCTATCCCAAAGCCCTATAGCCCGTGGGATTCTCAGACTTTCAAGAATCGGGTAAACGCCGCTAACCTGCTCTCAAGTGTTATGGTTGCGGCTCGCCACTACCATAATCTCATTACCCACGTTTGTCACAAGTGCGCACGAAATTATCCAGCCTTTCCTAAATTTTTCCACGGTACATCTTTTCTCAAGCCATGCACTCTTTCCATCTCTCTCACACCGTCGCGTCTCTTCTCGACGTGCCGCCATTTTGACCTCCACGAGTTGCACGTACTTATCACACGCACTCTTCGGAGAAATCATTGTTAATAATAATCTAAATAAACGTCTGATCCACATCCTGTCCTTGGTCGAATAAACATCCGAGACTTATTGGCTATCGGCTCGGTATCGACTCTCTTCTTTGTCACGTATATCTTACCACGTGTCATATTATTATTATCGTCACATATTGCATAATACATTATTAGTTAAGTAAGGCGTGTTCCCTCTTTATTAATAAACCACCTATTACTATTAATTAATATCGTATCATAAAATAAAATATATTACGTTTTATAATACACTTTATTAATAAAATCATTTTATTTATCAAATACATACATAACAAATATTAAATTATTCACAGTAAATAATAATTATTAATCGCAAACGGTGTATATCTGAATGTATTTTATTATTCATAACGTTTCAATAAATACATATCCGCTACGATGTCGACTAATTGTTAATAAAAAATTGTATTGATTATTGTTAATCGCTACGTTCAATGTGGGATTAAACAATATATTATTTATCTAGCATTAGCATATATACGCGCACACACGTATACGTATGTACGCACACATATACTTCTTATTCTTATTCCTTTATGGTATTTTACTATTACAAAATATAAATTATATAACCGAAATTTCCAGCGTATTATTGTTAAAATCTAAAACAATTACTATTAACACTAGATTTACCAGACCAGTCATTTTGACTGGTCGTGCAATTTCAATTCAAAATTCCTACTGCATGTAAATTTGCTTTCCGAAATGATGTTATGACTTTTGTAGCTATAAGGAGAGAATACATTTTATGAACTTAATGTTACTCTATATATATTCGTAACAATATATTTTTTGTTATTGACACTTATACCAGTACCTGGTCTGGTAAATCTAGTGTTAATAAACAAAAATCCTTTATAATCCAATTAGATAAATAATTGACGCAACAATTTATGAATAAACCGTATTATTACTTTATTTTGTCAATCACTATTATACATTCGTTCATATACATTGTTAATATAAATTGTAAACTAACAAAAACTTAAATAAGTTAATTTATTGTTGGTCCTCTTTATTATCATGTAAGAGCAAGCGAGACAAAGCATCCGCATGGGCGTCGCTCATCTGTAGGCGTCTGCGCACCATCATCCGCTCCGATTAGACCATATAAGCTGCCCTCGCTGCACCGCTCGTCAGTTCTCCGGTCTCTCCACCAATCAGTTGCGTTTCTCCGCTCGCCGCGTTGGGTTCGGACTCCGCAGGCTGAGAAATCGGTTATTTTATTTTATTTTATTAAATATTTTTGGGTCTTGCTCTCTATAGAAGCCCATTTGTTCTTTTATAGAACTTGTATTGGAGTATTATTGTTTACATCGCAACTGACAAATTCCTGACATTATATATTTCTATTTGTACTTAATTGTAAGTTGTACTAGTGTTTTATTTAACCTTCCTGACTACGTTCATTTGGGTTAGGAATAGTAAAATCATTTCATCCAAGATATTCATTCATTTTATTTCGATTCAATTCTTCAATTATCATCGTTACATTCGTATTTTTCCTGAAAATAGAAAAGTCGTTTCATTCGGGATAAGTGTCCGTACTCATTCATCCTTCTAAATTCAAAGTGTCTGTCCATTTCGAAACCATCGCGTACTTCCCATCGTGTATCGTGGTCCCGCGTCGACGAATTATAATTAACTTCTTTTTGTTTCTCGTCTACCTAGATGAATCGCGAATCTCACTATCCGCGTAAATTAAAACTAGTATCGAATATTCCTGTAAAAACAAAAGTGTTCATCATATGTCGCGATACAAACCGCCTCGTCTCTCCTTCGACACCGAGTACTTACTTCGAGGTAATCACAGTCGTCGTCTCTCCGCAAATCGACGTCATCACTCTCGACTAGGCAGTCGTCGTTATTGACGTTGGGTATCGTTATCATCCTCTCGTATGAGTTCATCTGGCCCGTCTGCGCGGGGAACCTCCAAGCCGACGAAGGTCGCCGACGTCCCTACGAATTCTGATATCTTTCTTATCGACAACCGAGGCTTCGTTCGGGTTATCCGAACAAAACCCGCTACGCACCGCCACTCTTCAGGTAAGTTGCACCTCTACGTCCTACCAACTGTCGTTCTTGATGTTACCCCTCCGTGAGCTGTCGAGTCGTAGATAATTAATTTCCCCGTTTGAACTCAAGTGATCGGTCCTCGTCCCCGTCGGGCGCATTTCCATCGAAAGGTAGGGGCTCTTCTTCTTCTGCGTTCCATTCTCTGAAATTTATAAGTTCTCTGATTTATAAGATAATTTCTGGTGGCAGCGGTGAGATGCCAAATCATTTTGTTCAAATAAATTGAATAATTTAACTTCGACTTGGAAAAAAATATAATAAAATAATACCTTACAAAAATGGAAACTAGGTCAAAATCGCGAAACTTAACAGTGGATGAACTCCGTATCCTCGCCGATCAATTAGATCGTAAACGTGATGTAATACGAGAACAGGAAATTGCCCTTCGCGAAAAAAATGAAACTGAAGATAGAATAAAAGCCCTTTAGTCATGTGAAAGGGAATTATCAGCAAATTTCAAAGATTATTCCGTACCGGTACTCTCGGATTTACCAGGGATCGAAAGTCAATTAGGCGCATTACAACACGCCCTTTCTTTAATATTAGCCCAGTTTGGGGATTTAAAAAACGAAACGTCACAAAATCGAAGAGAGAGACATTTCTCTCCCCCAAATAATTCCCCTCAACCGGATCAAACAATCCTGTTAAACTAAAACAATTCCAATAGCGCTCCGCGCAACACAAATTTCGAATTCAAAGATGCTCTTGCGTCAGTTCTAACATTTAACGGGTATAATATCCCCGTCCTGCACTTCATACGTGCGTGTAAACGAGCTAGGGACATGTTCGCCCCTCACCTTGAATATAGTCTCACACAACTTTTGCGGAACAAATTAAAAGGTCATGTCGCTAAAGCTTTTGAAGACTATACTTTTGATAACGTAACTGACTTCGCGGACCATCTTAAAACTCTCTTTGGAGCTGCGACAACACTCAATGAGTTCCGAGGCGAGCTCGGTAATATTTCCAAAAATTAAACAGGGCACATAATCGATTACATAAGTCGTATGAAAAATCTCCACACAGCCATTTACGAAGCCAAAGTCGACAACCACGGCTTAATCTGTTCAAATAATAGAAATACATTAGAAAATTACACTCTCGATTGTTTTGTCAAAGGGTTACCACCCGACTTTCGTATGAGGTTAAAACTCGAAAGTTTCTTAGATCTTGAAACGCTTTTAGTAAAGCGATTAAAGTTGAAAAAGAAATGGAACGTAACCGCGCATATTTTAAAGATAACCGCACGGAAAACAAACCAAATATCGCTAAAGTAAATACATTGTCCCCGGTTGGAAGAAATAATTGTTCACATTGTGGTCGTAGTTACCCCTCGGAGAATTGCTGGCAAAAATTCCCCGAGAAACGACCCACTCACATTCCTTCGATTAGGAGCAATAATAACAACAATGCATTTAACGATTCTCGTGCAAACACGGAGTGCGATAACAGGACGCGTCCTCCCTGCACGTATTGCCACAAACCTGGATATTCTGAGTCCATGTGTTATAAAAAACGAAACGATGAATAGAACAAACAATTCTCCGATCTAAAAAACGCGAATTTCCGTCCCGCGGCAAGGGACGAAACCCGCCAGGAGCGCTCCGTGAAAATAATCGACGCGCAACCGTCGATTATTTTGAATGAGATCGAGAACCGTCAGGGTCCTCTTGAGTAAACAAAAAACGACCCCTTCCGTACTATTGTACTGTCCATAATTAACTGGACTAACTGAATTTTTAATCGACTCTGGCTCCGATGTTAATCTCGTAACAAATATAGCTGTCAATACCTTCATAAATAACGAGAAAATAATAAATCTAGAAGGAATCTCAAGTAACCTAGTAAAAACGCTAGGTTCCGTTTACCTAACTGTCAATAATACTATTGCGGAATTTCACGTGCTAGACGACTTGGAGCATGCGCTTGGAGCATGCTCCATGGAGCATGCGCTTCTCGGTGCTGAATTTTTAGCTGAAAATGAGGCTCAAGTGGACTGGAAATTGGAACAACTAACGTATAAAGATCGAGTAACTCCTTTTGTTTCTAAAAAAAGTAATCTCTGTTCCCAAACGCTCAAAATGTGTGTGTTACGTCAAAGTTCATAACCCCTATATCAAAGAAGCGTATATCCCGTAGCTCCATTTCGGAGAAGGGATTTTTGTAGGCGAAGCACTCGTTTCAATTAAGAATGGAGTTGCCCAGTTATGTATATAATTCTACTAACGATAACTGGCCTTGGAAATTCCAACTGCAACGGTCCAAGAGTACAGCGTTAAATCAAGTACCGATGCCGAGGTAACCTTCGCACCCCCGGACGTCCAGAAGGAGTCTGAGGAGGTCGGCGGGGTAACCCTTGTTTCACTCCCCTTTTTGGAGATTCGTACGGAAGAGGAGACGTTCTCTAATATCGGTCCAAAAAGGAAAGTTTTAAAAATTGAAAAAGAAATGAAATTAAAGGAAGTATTATCGTTGCTCCGATTTAAGCACCTAAACGAAGAGGAGCGCGAAAATGTCGTCTCCGTTATCGAGGAAAATCTCGATCTGTTTCACATTCCAGGCTTACCTCTGGGCCACACGAACGTTATCGATCATAGAATCATCACGACCGACGATCAGCCGGTCTTCACTCGTCAATATAGATTCCCTCTTACACATAAACAGGAGATAGCAAAACAAGTTAACGAATTAATTGCTGGAGAAATTATACAACCGCCCACCTCTCCTTATAGTTCTCCCCTCTGGATCGTCCCTAAGAAGGAGGATTCACAAGGGAATAAACGGTGGCGAATGGTTCTCGACTATCGAAATTTGAGTGAAAAAACGATTGGGGATGCGTATCCGCTCCCTCGAATTTCCGAAATTCTTGATCAATTAGGAAACGCGAAATATTTCTACGTTTTCGACCTTGCTAGTGGGTTCTATCAGATTAAGGTACATCCCAAGGACGCCCACATAACTCCGTTACAACTTATTTCGGGCAATATCAATTTAACCGCATGCCTTTTGGGTTGAAAAATGTACCCGCAACTTTCCAACGATTAATGGATCAAGTTCTCACTGGTTTACAGGGAAACGAGCTTTTTGTATAGCTCGATGACATTGTTATTTACGCTCAAACCCTTTGTGAACACGAGAAAAAATTCAATAAACTTGTGAAAAGACTACGTCGGGCTAATCTCAAGCTACAACCAGACAAATGCGAATTTCTTAGACGTGAAGTGGCACTTTTGGGCCACATTATTGGCGAAAAGGGAGTAAAACCCGACCCGAAAAAATTAGAAGCTCTTAAACACTACCCCAGGCCAACAACTCAGAAAAAGATTAAACAATTCTTGGGCCTTGCGGGATATTATCGACGTTTTATCGAAAACTTTTTGGCATCGCGAAACCTCTTACCCATTTATTAAAGAAAGAATCCCATTTTAGATGGACCGACGTGCAAGAAAACACGTTTATTACACTTCGCGACGCCCTTTGCAACGAACCCGTATTACGATAACCGGATTTTTCACAACCGTTGGTTATTGTGATATACAACCGGTTGTGACAGACACGTCTGATACAGACGTCGGGGGTGTCCTTAGCCAAGGAGAAATTGGCAAGGATAGACCCATCAGTTATGCGTCTCGAACGTTAAACAAGCACGAGTTAAATTATTCGTCAATTGAAAAAGAATTCCTTGCCATTTTGTACAGCGTCAAACATTTTGGACCATACGTCTATGAGCAAGAATTCGTCCTCGTTACCGATAACAAGCCGCTCGGAAGGCTTTATTCAGTAAAGGACCCGGCTAACTGATTGGTTCATTGACGACTCAGTCTCGCAAATTATACTTACAAAATCATTTACAGACGAGGAAAAGCTAACAGCTTTGTTAGCTAACAAAAGCTAAAGCTAACAACGCTGACGCTTTGTCCCGGAATGCTCCACTATTCAAAACAGTTTTTATGACGAAACATTTATCGAATAAAAACCGATTTCTGAAGAGGAAAGAATCTTTTCACTAGTTCAAAGAAAAAGGGAAAGATCGAAAACTTACGAATATGAATCGAGTGCTTCTCGTAAACGTATAACAGTCGATTCAAGTGACGACGAACCATTTTTGGCATTTGGAAATTTTCGATTTTCCGATATTACAATATTTTCCGATATTACCCTTTCCTAAGTAAAATTGAATGCTGATTGTAAAAATGCAGAATCCGCCCGCTAAAAATAAATATTTCATGGAAATATTCTGAGTTAACCGTATTATCGGCAAAACCATGATACGCCCCTTTGTGTTTTTTTTTCTTAAAAGTGATTTTTCTCTTTAACGAATAGAGATAACCGGATACGCCGAACGATATAGTTTAAGTCTATCAAAATCCGTTTTCAAATACGGGTTAACGGCCACAATCGGACAATTAGCGACCGAGATATGACCGATCAAAGTTCGGAAAATTTACAAAACCGGCAATGCGGACAGCCGAAAATGTGTTTTTTCGCGTTTCGCCTTCTCCAGAATCGCTCTTTCGACCTAGGCACCTCAGTGCTGGCCCCTTTTGAGCAGTATCGATTTAGTGTTCGAATGGATATCGACCCATCCCGCTAGGTCAACTTCCCGATCCGCGGGATCACCCCAAATTCAGCTTCCCGGATTTCGACGATTTTCCCCGGGCTTTGGATGTCCCCCTTTGGATGTCGATTTTCCCGATTTTCAGATGGTTTTTTTCCGGATAGACGAAAACGAGTTATTGGGATGGGGTCAACAGCATTCGCTAACAAAGAAACCGTTTCCGGTGTCCCCCTCCGATTTCGTTTATTTTTGGATATGTTATTCGTCATCGAAATCTAAGAGACACGAATGAAACACAATCATGAATGAAACACAATCATGAATGAAACGCAATCACGAATGACACACAATCATGAATGAAACACAATCAAGATATTCGAATGAAACCAATTCGAGAAGAATGCTTCTGGCGAATATAGGGGTTGAGAGTAAAAAAATTCGTGTAACTCGGAAACTTTTTTTTTTATCTCGATGAAACCAATTGCATTCTAAAGAGCTTGAAAAATTAGAAGATATGGGTTTTTGCGTTTAAAAAAAACCTTTTGGGGATGACTACCACTTTATAATACCGTTTCCGGTGTTCCCCTCCAATTTCGTTCATTTTTGGATATGTTATTCTTCATAGAAATCTAAGAGACACGTATTTTTTTAGCGGCGGAAAAACAGTTTTAAGGGGTGCAACTCACCCTCAAAGTGTCTTTTGCAGTTTTGCACATTTTCATTCAAGATATTCGAATGAAACAAATTCGAGGATAATGCTTATGGCGAATAATAAAAAATGCGCTTCCGTCAATTCCGAGGGGATGAATTGGTAGAAATTTATAGGGGTTGAAAGTCGAAAAATTCAAAGAAATCAATTTTTTTTTCATTTTATCAAAACCATCTAAATTTAATAGAGTTACATAACGTAGGCGATACCTGTTTTTGAATTTTCCGGAAAAACATCATCCCAGGGCGAACTACCCTTATATGATGTCCGGTGCTCCCTTATCCGATTTTGTTCCGTTTGATCGATGGTGTTTTTCATCGAAATCGACGTGACGCAAATCGTTCAATCTCATTGCGAATGACTCAAAATAGACGTATTCCTATTTCGACAGCATACATTTTTAGATACCTATGCGGGCTAAAAGGTTAACAATTGTAAAACATAAATACGAGTCGTTTTATTATAATGAATTTATTTGCATTCGAAAATACGACGAAACTTACAGTGGTATACCGTTTTACGTTCCTTCGAAAATCTTTTTTTACCGGTGAATGACGCCTAGGTATACGTGCGCCACCGAATTTCCATTCAAGCGCATGATGTTTAAATATTACGAAGCTATTTTTATCTGACAATTAACGATCTTAATCGCAGCTGTAACAAAGCATCTCTCCATTTGCTTTTTAAATTACTTCTTTTCAATTTTATTATTAAAAAAAAACAGATACTGCTTTTCGTTTTTATGTTGAATTTCAACCTAGCCAGCAGATATCATAAGAACTCGTTTTCCAAATATTATTTTGTCCAGAAAATGGCTAGACAGTGCAGTTATGGATGCACGAAGTCGAACAACCGTCGTAATATTCCCGATATAAATATTTTTATATAGGAGCAAGTGAAGGTCATTATTATCTTACCTCCCCGACTTGTTTGTCTCGCACAATGTCGATCATGAGTAACACATCTGAAAAGTGCATCACAGTTGCTTATTGAATGCCGTGCAAGAACGTTGGAACGCAATAAGTACGTAAATCTTGCTATTCGCAAGATTATCCATCATATTACGCATATGAAGAACTCGTCGTGGTCAGTTTAGTGGGTCTCGTCATAGTGTGCACTATACATCGATTTTCATCAATCTCAAAGGTAGTATGCATGAAAATTTTCCTACTATTTCAAGTAATTATTTATTCAAAAGTCAATGGCTTTGAATGTTGCCCTATGTTGAAGATGAGAGTTAACCCAATGAATGTTATACAACTACTTCTGACAACATTTGAATCAATGAATCTCCTTCAATCGCCCATAAATGACGCGGAAATACAATTGAAAAATCGTTTTGAAAGTATATTATTAAATACAATGGAAGAGTATACTGGCGTCGAAATGGTGGAGGATCACTCCCTAGATTTTGAAGAACCATATAAAAATATAGAAATGCAAATTGTAGAAGATGAAGAATGGGCAGATGCTATTCATGAACCGAAACTACCGCCGGGTGCATGCTCAGGTGATGATGAAGATTTGTATTACGAATACAAGTCGAGTGTAGTTGATCGCTGGAGGTCGGGGAAAAAAATTTAAGCAGCGGGAGTGTCAGACATAAGTTTAAAAAAATTAGATCTGTACGTCAATTAAGATGTTGGACTCGTTATTCAAATAAAGGTGGAACTTACAAAGAAAAAATCGCGAGAATTTGTGACTATACATTGCGCAATTTCGAGTCTGCTGTTGATGCACACTTAAAACTTCATGATAACGATTTACGAAAGTGGGCTTTGCAAGCACAGAAGGAAGTAGGCCATGAAGACTTTCGGCTCAAAGCATCTGAATTTTAGGTCCGATCATTTAAAAATGCCCATCGTATTGTATCAAGAAAAATTAACAAATTCATCACTAAAAAACAATTGAGAATGTGGAAATCTTAAGAGAGCAAGCCGAAAAATTTATATCTGATGTCAAGCAAAAAGTACAAACATACAGATTACCAAACGTATATAATTCCGACCAACGTGGTTTCGATTTGGGGATGCATTCTAGAAGAACTTTAGCAGTCGAAGGCGAAAAGCAGGTGGAATGTCTTGTACAGTCAGTTTCGTCTACTACCCACAGTTATACTATTTAACCAACTATATCAGCAGAGGGAAAGCTTTTTTCGCCCCTTTTTTAGTTCTCAAAGAACCAAATGGTATGTTTGGTCTAATAGTGGAACAGAAATTCTTCAGACCACATAATGTATATGTATATAACAGTTTCGAAGTCTGGCAAACTTACTTCAGGTATAAATATGTTCTTATAGATTGCACAATTATTCGCATATGTGTGTTACATAGTTATATAAATAGAAGTAATTATATAAATAATAAAAATATTTTATTATTTTTTTAGAACACTTTAAAACCTGGTTGCAGTATGTTCTTTTAAAAAACGTTGGTTCGAAAAGTGTACTGTTGATTGATTCATGGAGTGGCCATTGTTCTGCGGTTGTACGAGATGCAACACCTCCGAATAAGGACATTATATTAATGATTATACCTGAGGGTACGACCAGCAAGATTCAACCTCTTGATGTTTATGGTTTCAGAGTATGGAAAAAATTTCGTCAGACATTTCTCTGATAGGGTATTATTATATTAATGGGTTATGATATTAATTTGCACTTAAGAAATAATATCATTAAATTGCAATCTCTGACTCATAATCAGTTATCATCCCCTCGATATGTCAATCTTTTCAAGTATTCTTGGTTCAAGAGTGGCTATACAGAAGTGAAGCTAGAAGCATTTGAAAATCCTGTGGATTTTGGTTTCGGAGACGCTTGCAAATCACATTGTCAAGTCCCAGGGTGCAAAAATATAGCGATTATTCGTTGTTCGTGGTGTAAGAAGTCATTGTTTCAAGCAATTGTTTTATGATTACTATTACTGCAGTACTTTCAATGAATAATATAACTTACATTACTCCGAATGCCAAGATAGTATATGAATACCAAAGGTTTATTGTTTTTACGATTTGGAATATCCGCAATTTTGCATTTAATTAACTATGTAGTGGCAAGTGAATTAGCGTTGAAATAAACGACTCTGTATGAATAGCTTTGATTCGTCAATCAGTTCTAGTACGACCGAAACATTTTGAAAATAGAAAACTGCAAAAATATGCCTGCCTATGAGAAATTCCGCCACAAGGGGGTCTGAAAATAGGGATGGATTTTTTTTAGGAAATACAATCGAATGTTCTTCTAACCATTAAGCTCGTTATTGTCAGATAAAAATAGCTTCGTAATTTTTAAACTAATACGATTTGAATGAAAATTCAAATCGTATTATTCAAATCGTTGTATTTTCGAATGCAAATCAATCCATTATAATAAAACGAATCGTGTTTATGAGTAGTATAGGGACCACTATGGCGACCCCCACTCCTCATCCCCACTCCTGCCCCCCACTCCTCGGCAGCCGAGGTGGTGGGGGGACTGGAGTGGGGATGACCGGAGCGGAGCTCGCCATAGTGGTCCCTTTGTTTTTACTTTTATTAAGATATACATATATTTACAAAATATACATTTTCATGATATGTACATGATATCGCTGCTAATTATCCGTTTCAATTGATGATTTATGAGGTTATCGGTGACGCTTGTCCTGACGTGTGCAGAGAGTTCGGGGATAGTGGATAGGGTGCGCTGAACACTCTCGCGAATTTTGGTTCTTCTTTTACGAATCCGTCGTCGCAAACGACGCGCGGTCATGTTGAATATTTCTGACGCTATTACGGTGACAAGTACACTTTTACACTTTCTCACGTCTTCGCTAGCGCGATGAAGCCACACTATGTATGCGTTTACGCGCTCCTCCAATAATTTCAGCACGGTGAAGTCATCTTTTAGGAAACTGAAGAGTGGCGCCGCGTGGTGTATAGCGTGTGCCCCGTAGTCGTTGAAATTTTTGATAGTTACGATGGGTTGATTGAGATGTTCACTGTATTCTAGATTGTAACTATCACAAGAAACTACGGTGTGGACAGCGGGAGCGTTTCCTTCCCCATCGAGATAAGCAGCGATCGTAGAGAGACGTTTACGAAAATCTAGCCACGATGACGTATTTAGCGTTGCCCCGCTGTTGCTGTCGCACATGAAGCGAATAACGGGGCTCAATTGACTAGCATCGACAGCTTCAATGCCCAGCCGCACCCTTTTTGTCAAACGGTCGTTGAGATTGTAGGATATTTGTAGTAGCAGCGGGTATAGTTTATAGGGGGGTTTATTGGAAGGCTCGGTCGTCATGGCTTCTCCGGACTGACTGAATCACTCGAACGAACAGAGTACCCGTCGCCTCTCTCTCTCTCTATCTCTCTCTCTCTCGGTAACTGCAGACGTTGCATTATTCGACGGCTGGTTTGAACTCCAGACTGTTGAATTTCTCTCCGAGGAATTCCATGAGAAGATTATTTGAATACGATCAAAGAGAAAACCAGCTTTGGATGTACGACCTCGACTCGCCTCAAGAGCACAATGATGATGATCTACAGCTCGATGATGATGGCTGGATAAATCGTCTTTTGAATTCTAGCACCGACTCGGGTAAGCGATCCCTGCTCTATTAAATGTTATTTACATTTTGCAATTTTATTCTTAAAACATTTAAATATTTTCAAAACTAGAAAGTGAGCTATCCTATTTTATGACAGGTTATACATCAGCATCTCTATTGTTTGATGAAGACGTTTTGTAGATGACCGTGGTTAAATTAACGATAATATCAGGTACACGATGAACTTGCTTATTAACTAGGGTTAAACAATTTTACGCATTCGTGCTTATCTTTACAGAGATGCAAGAGGGCGGTGGACGTAGACGACAACACGATGAACCCTTCAATGATGTGCAGCCACCAGGCGCGCGCATTGAGATAATCGGGGACGCTCGCCGTTACTTCAAACGGTTCAAACTTCGTGGCCGAGAAATCACCGTGCGCATCCGTCAACCACCACCCGATAGTCATGTATCGCCATGGCTGGAAGGAGCGTTTCGCGATCTTTTGACGCACATTATAACGTCTTGCGAAGCTAGCGATTACATAGGTATTTCGTTTGCCTCGAGTAGTTTGCCGCACGGACCCGTATGGCACTCATTTCGGCCCGTCAGAGATTGTACGTTCGATGATATTTGGCAATTAATAACGAACGTTGCTCAGAGTGCTGCGTCATTGAATATTGACGATGCATGCACGATAAAAGCCAATATTGTCAGGGGTGTCGAGGGTTCCGGTAGAAAGCGCCTAACGCACGAGGGAGTAGCGAAGAAATCTATTCTAACAATTCGCAACACCGATAATTTATGTTTACCACGATCACTGGTGACGGCGCGCGCGTATGCTGAGCGAGGTGAGATACGCTCGGGTAGTTTACACGCTAATTGGCAGCATATGCGACAGATTAACGGCTCACTACAGAGAAACGCTGCTCTTGAGCTAACGAATGCCGCCCACGTCATAGTACCGCCAAACGGTTGTGGTGTTCGTGATATTCCTCTTTATCAAAATTATTTGGCGCAGCACGGTATTGCCATAGTAGTTTATGAATTTTTGATGCTGGGACTGGGGGACGCGCCTTTGTTCGATAGCACGCAGCAGGTCACGAATACTTTTGGTAGTATTCAGCACACTCTGCACATTTTGTATTATGAACGCTCACATAATTTTCAGCCGATATTGAATTTACGAGGTGCCGTTGGAAGTCGCGATTTTTGCTCCTCGTGTAACTCGCAATACCGTAGAATCGGCCATAGATGCTTAAAAAAGAGATGCCCCCGCTGTATGATATCGCCACCGTGCAACCCCGAAGTAAGCGCCTCTATTCGATGTGACGCGTGTGCCCGCGAATTTTACGGTCGGCAATGTTTCGAAAATCATCTGGCGGTTAAACCGCACAGAAAGCGCAAATCAAATAGCGTTTGCGCCTCTCTCAAGCGATGTCGTGAATGCTTAAGAATAATACGATCCCTGGATAATAGGAAAAAACACACATGTGGTGTTGTCTTTTGCAAAACCTGTAGAACGGATCGTCCCAATAATCAGATGTGTTTTATGAAACCTATTCGGGGCGGTCAAAAAAAGGGGAAAATACTTTTCATATTCTATGATTTTGAGACTCAGCAATATACACAGGTACCAGGCGATGCGAATACTTTTCTACACGAGCCGAACTTGTGTGTAGCTCAGCGAGTTTGCAAGTATTGTTGCGTCCGTGATTCCTTAGCCGAACCATGCGAACATTGCAGCACTCGTCAGTATGTATTTCGTCAGCATCCTGTGGGACAATTGGTCGAGCTTGCTATGCAACGTAACGAGCATTTTTCGCGTACTATTTGCATCGCTCATAATGCCGGGGGCTTTGACGCACAATTCATTTTGCGTTATCTAATTGAAGAAAAAAAGACCCAACTGCCGGCTATAATTATGAACGGTACGAAAATCATCTCGATGCGCGTCGAAAAACTTGTCTTTCTCGACAGTCTAAACTATTTTCACATGCCTCTCAGTGCGCTTCCTAAAGCCTTTGGTCTCACAGGCACTATCGCTAAAGGTGTTTTCCCTCATCTGTTTAACAGACCGGAAAATCAAAATTATGTAGGACCACTACCGCCTGTAAAGTATTATTCTCCCGATACGATGCGTTCCGCAGAGCGCGAAAAATGTTTAGCGTGGTATCATGAATCGGAAGATAGCGGTTACGTGTTTGACTTTTCGAAGGAGATCGTAAGCTATTGCACGGACGATGTCACGATTTTGAGACGCGCATGTATGGCTTTTCGCGAGATGTTTATGGCCAGTGGTCGCGTTTCCCCATTTGACGAGAGCACAACAATAGCTTCTGCCTGCTTTAGTGTCTTTCGGAAAAATTTCCTCAAAGACAATACAATTGGTATTATTCCCTTGGGCGGATATAGATGGGCTCATAATCAATCGAAAAAGGCGATTTCATGGCTTGTTTGGATGGAGCGATCCCTTGGAAATCGCATTATACACGCCGGTCGGTCGCACGAATTTAAATTGCCTCAAAATTTACTAGTCGACGGATATTATGAAACAGCCAATGCCGCGTATGTTTTACAATTCCACGGCTGCTACTGGCATGGTTGTCCTAATTGCTTCTCTCTCAATAGAGACTGTAAACAGCGCAATGATGTATCTATGGACGAACGATTAGAGAGAACTCTAACTATAGCTCATAGAATACGCGCGAGTGGTTATCAGCTAACGGAAATTTGGGAATGCGAATGGGATCGCCTTGTGGAAACGAGTCCTGAAATTCGCGAACTTATACGGGATCATCCGTTGACGGCTACCGAGCCCTTAAACCCTCGCGATGCTTTCTTCGGTGGTCGCACGGAGAATATGGTGACGTTCTACGACGTTAAGGAGGGGGAGCGCATACAGTACGTAGACGTCTGTTCTCTGTACCCGTATATTTGCAAATTTGGTAAATACCCCGTGGGGCACCCGAAAGTATATATCGGCGAGGAATGCTTAGAACTGGCTGGTCCCTCTAATGATCTAGCTAGTGTCGAGGGTCTGGTTAAATGTACCGTTCTACCGCCGCGCAATCTCTACCATCCTGTATTACCCGTGCGTATGCATCAGAGACTGCTGTTCTCTCTGTGTCGCAAATGCAGCGAGATGATGAATCAAAATGAGTGTATGCACGAGGATCCGAATGAGCGTGCGTTCGAGGGTACCTGGGTTGTCGATGAATTGCGAAAAGCTGTCTCATGCGGCTACACGATACTCCACATTGCCGAAATTTGGCAATACAAAGTAACGCAATTCGATCGTCATACGCAGTCCGGAGGATTATTCGTTGAGTACATTAACACTTTTTTGAAGATCAAGCAGGAGGCCAGTGGATGGCCTGAGAATTGTCTGGCCGATGAAGCCTCACATGAACGCTATATTGCTAGTTTTGAGGAATCAGAGGGGGTTCTTTTGAATCGCCAGGCAATAGCAAAAAATCCAGGACTACGATCAGTCGCTAAGCTCTGTCTAAATTCGTTCTGGGGAAAATTCGGCCAGCGCGAAAATCTGCCGCAAACAGTCGTAGTATCAACGCGCAAAAAGCTTATGGAATTATTAACTAGCCCTGAATACGAAATTACCGGTATACTACCGGTGAACAAAGAAAATTCTTTATGTAAATTACATTAAAACCGACGAGGCTGTGGTACCCTCGAGCATAGCTAATTCCGTGATAGCTGCATACACTACGGCACAAGCGCGCTTAAAACTTTATAGCTACTTGGAGCGCCTGGATCAGCGTGTATTATACTGCGATACCGATTCCGTAATTTACGTGACGAGAGGGCAATCTGACGAATACGAGCCCCCTATAGGCCAACTGCTTGGCGATTTGACTAACGAGCTGGCCGTCTATGGAGAGGGTAGTTACATAAAAAGTTTCATTTCCGGCGGGCCAAAATTTTACGCGTTCATAGTGCGTGCGCCTAACGGGTCAGAGAGTGAAGTTTGCAAAGTTAAGGGTATCACGCTCAATTTTGCAAATAATTCATTAACAAATTACGCGTCCGTACGAGCTTTCATCGTTGGCGATCGAGAGGATCCGATCGTACTGAGCTACGATGCCATCAGGCGTACAGAGCTCCATCATGTTGTCACACGAGGCGAAACAAAAACATGTAAACCATCGAGTGTTAAGCGAAGACGTAATGGGCAATACAGGTCGCTACCGTACGGCTATCGCCAATTGTAAAATATGCTGTAAATATATGTTTATGAAAAAAAGATCGCCAAATCTTATTTAATGTTGCTCAAAACCTAAATTTCCTCATTTACCACGATGGATACGAGGTGGCAGCATCCCTGGACTTCTATGATCTGCGGGCCTACAGGTTGTGGTAAAACGTATTTTGTTAAAAAATTTCTAAAATCTATCACAAGCATGAACAGCGAGCTCTTCGAGAGAATAATATTTTATTATTCCGAGTGGCAGGCGGCATATACGGAGTACGGTGAAGCTATAGAATTTCGCGAAGGGTTACCCCAGGCTGCTGATTACTCAAATGACCCCCGCGCCAAGCTTCTAATTATCGATGATCTAATGCGTGAAGCATCGAACAATACCGTTGTCGATCTATTTACCAAAGGCAGTCATCATAAAAATTTAAGCGTTATTTTTATAACGCAAAACCTGTTTCATCAGGGTCATGGCCAACGAGACATCTCTTTGAACGCGAATTGTATTGTTATTTTCAAAAAAACCCCGCGATCGCGCTCAGATACAACACTTGGCGCGCCAAATATGTCCTGAAAATCCACGATTTCTACAGGAGGCTTATTACGACGCAACGTCTAAGCCGCACGGCTATTTACTACTAGACCTGAAACAATCGACACCTGACAATTGTCGGTTCCGCACATCTATTTTTCCGGATGATCCTCATCAATTCGTTTACGTACCGCGAAAGAAATTAAAAAGCGGTGACACAAGTGGAGAATGACCAGTTCTACGATTGTAATGGCACGCAGCGGATCGTCTCTCTGTAAGAAGAGCGTTGCGATATTGAACGCTCTTCAGCATCTCACCAAAGAACAGCGTGAGGCCATTTTGCGGAAAGCAGATTCTCGCATAATACGCTGCATTTGCGAGTGCGCTTTGAACATTCTTCGCGGTAATATTCCACTCGAAACTGACCAGCGGAAAAAACTGCGTCGCCACGCTCCCCTTCTCAGACGTTTAGCCTCGAGGAGCAGGTGTTGGAAAAGTAAGAAGAAGTTTGTCGTTCAAAGTGGTGGGTTTTTACCCCTGCTACTTGCCCCGATACTCGGCACCGTATTGTCAAATCTAATTGCCAAATAATGGAGCACGCTAGAAAAATGGTTCTGGTGCCCGAGGAGCATTTATTACAGTTAGATTCCCAAAGGCAGCATAGCAGCGTCAATGATAACGAGGCACGGCCCATGAAGCAAGCGGAGAAAACAATTGTGGCGACTCTCAACCGTCTGGATATGGAAATGACCGAGATTTTGAAATCTAATACGTACACTGACGAACGAGAAAAGTGGTTAGCGTATTTCAGCGTATTACAGCGCTATCTGCATTTCGTCGGTGGAGAACGAGCACAACGGTATCATGATCTTATGAAGGACCAAAAGGACGGCATGCACCCAATGGAAAACTCTACAACAGCAATAACAACAACAACAACAACAACAACACGAATGAACGACTCCATTATCGTTGAGAGTGTACCTGTGAAATTTCGCAATAAAGCGAAACTCCTATTGCGGCGCCTACATGACGTCCTTTCCGTCAACGGGGAAGCAATCAAGGATTCAAATATTGTTGATCTTGTGAATGACGCGATGCGTGCGAGAAAGACGGCTAAACCGACGGGTCGTAGAGCCTTTGCAAAATTTTTGAGGGCTATACAGACGCCTCGAGAATTTGTGGGAAATGACGAGCTATGGCTGGAAACGCAAGCCAATTCAACATTACGGTCGCGCAGTGATAGTACAACCACCGACGCTGGCGATGACGGGGACGTCAGTGATACTAGTCATTCCGAGTTCTACAGTGGTAGCGAGAGCAACAAATTACAGAGCGGTCGTGGTAAGAGAAGACGAGTCACCTGGACCTGTCTCAAACTGTCAGCATGAAAACCCTCGAAAAAGTGTACTTTGATCCTTCGCATGAAGCATCTTTTTCCGGCGCTACTAGACTGTTGCGCGTAAGTCGTAAAAAGAACATTTCCCGTGAAAAAACGATACAATGGCTCGAGGCGCAGGATGCTTTCACCAAGCACAGAGCGACACGTCGGCGATTTCCGCGACGATCCTACAATGTGTGGAGCATTGATGATGTTTGGGAGGCTGATCTTGTAGACCTCCGTTCACTCAAAAGTTATAATGACGGCTATACCTATCTCCTTGTGATCATAGATGTACTCAGTAAGTACGCGTGGGTCGAGCCCTTGTACGACAAGTCTTCTACAGCAGTGGCTAATGCTCTGGCACGTATACTCTCACTAAAGAGCACAAACGGCCGATCTCCCGTTTGCCTGCAATCGGACAAGGGTCGAGAATTTACGGGCTCAGTTTTTCAGGCTTTTTTGCAGAAGCATAATATTCAGTTTCGGGCGATCCGCAATCCTGATGTAAAAGCAGCTGTCGTAGAGCGCTTCAATCGAACGTTGAAAGAAAGAATGTGGCGATATTTCACGTATTCTCGCCAAAAACGCTATATCGATGTTTTGCAGAATATAGTTTCCGCATACAATCGTACGGTCCATAGCAGTATTATGATGACGCCAGCGTCTGTGACACTGCTTACGGCTGCCAAAGCGCGTAATAATCTAATGCGGCGATACAAGCAGCCTGCACAAGGGTCACGTCCTAAATACAAGGTGGGCGACATTGTTCGTATCAGTAGCGCGAAGGCGGCGTTTGCTAAAGGATACAAGAGCGGTTGGAGCAGCGAGCTGTTTAAGATACATCGTATATCCGTGAGTAGCTGGCCTATCGTGTACATCCTGCGTGATCTCAACGACGAGGAGATTGACGGCATTTTTTACGAGCCCGAATTGTCTAGAGTTCAAACGAAAGGGCGGGGAAAGCAGACACGATGAATGACAACGAATTTTTTGTAGTTCTGCCTAGCAATAGCAGCATGAAATACTACCCGAATAACAGGACAACACAATATACCACACACTTACCACAAAGTGTAAATTTGCATGGTAAATGGGGCGTTTCTTAAGCTGAAATACACATACCGATGACTATTTTACACGTACCGCCTGAAGGTGAAAAAAACTTTATCAGCTTAGTGACGAACGTTGCGACACCAGGTGCTGTGGCCGATGTCGATTTTAAAGATGAGCGCGCTTGTGTACCGTCTGGGGTATATCGTAGTATCTCTACGCTACTTAAGGCAATTAACGAGATTCAATGTATCGCAGGACACTTGAAATTTCAGCATACTCGTAGCGGCTATGTCTCGGTAGAACGTGTCTGCACAGGGTGCAAAAATCTAGAGCACGCTTTCCACTTTTCCCCCATAATAAGCAAAGTTTTAGGCTTCACTCATTGCGCGGGTCTTGTGGTAGCGAACCGGTATATTGCACCACAACCGGCTAGTGTCACCAATGGCATTCCCAATATGTTGTTTGTTTATACCGACATTTGCGAGTCCTACATCACCGGCGATGTACACGCACCGTTGTTACGTGTCGTTTCCTCTGATGCCGATAATAATTATAATTACGGTTCTGTGAAAATCAAAAGTTTTTCGCCACCGCGGTTCATACCTCTTCTACGTACCAGCTTTCAAACGATAGATATCGATATAAGAGATGAATTGGGGCAGTCGATACCATTCGAGGGGGGAACACTAACCGTGACACTCCAGTTCAAGCGTCTAACGTAGGTGCGACGGGAAGGGAGCAAAATGAATTACTACGATGCGTACTTTGACATGCAGGAGGGTGGGGGTAGAACAGGGTACGGGGGAATTAGCCAAGTTTACATAGGATCACCAAATCAGAGGGGACACGGCATCGGTAGCTTTCTCGGCGGTCTTTTTCGCCATATTTTGCCTCTCTTAAAGCAGGGGGCTCGCGCGGTTGGCAAAGAGGCTATACGATCAGGTCTCAATGTAGCAAGTGATATAATGGACGCGGGATTGCATCCTAAGGAGGCCTTCAAATCGCGTTTGCGCGAATCGGGTGTAAATTTGAAGCGAAAGGCTGAGGAAAAACTCAATAGCATTATGCAGGGCTCGGGATATAAGGCCTCGAAAATTCATAAGCTTGCACATTCGCTCGGTAGCTACGGTACGCGTAGGGTCGGCCTAAAAAAGAAAAAGCGCGCGAATTGTGTTAAAAAAAGAGAACATCTGTGAAAAGAACGTCTAGAAAGAGAGTGGAATCGTCAAAGAAGAAGACGAAGAAGAAGAAGACGTCACGAGCTAGGACCGTCTCAGATATCTTCTCGTGAAAATGGCGTTCTTGCATGCCCATTCGTGTGAGTGCTTGAAGTCTGAGCTGGAGCTATTATCGCTACCGCCGACTCAAACAACCATCGAGGGAACGCAATGGGTACACTATAAACCGATCTCATCTCTGACGGACGATTCACCAATAGAATTTGTGGTGCCTGGCCAGGGCGAGGAATACATTGATCTTGCTCATACTATGCTAAGTATAAGGGTCCAAATACGCTCGACTGCTGTAAAACCCGACCCTGCTGTTAAGGCGGGCCCTGTTAATAATTTACTTCATTCATTGTTTAATCAGGTCGATGTATTCCTCAATCAGAAGCTTGTATCGCCACCCAATAACGCTTATGCATACAGGGCCTACATTGAAAACTTATTGAATTATGGTCATGGTGCGAAAAGCTCCCATCTTTCAAGCTGTCTGTGGTACACCGACACGGCCGGAAAAATGGATGATGCAGCAGACGCTAACGTAGGTCTTGCTAATCGTCGAGCGGTTCTCAACGTGCGCAACGAAGTCGATCTACTCGGGCACCTCCATTGCG